>CANNZV010000940.1:171979-369572 GCA_947561585.1 Caprella mutica | reverse complement strand
ATACAATCTACATGAAGCAGGAACTCGAATCTATTAAAAATGATATGGAAAGAATATTCACAAAAGTTCAAATGTACACAATAGTAGACTTAATAATTGAAAAGCATATAGTTATCCTATTTGAAACAACCTGATATCTCCAATATGTATTGAAGCAGTTATTCGTTATCAGTACAACAGAGACACCTTTCAGGCATATCGACGGCAGTGCCTGTGTACGAATCGACTGAGTGTCAAAGAGATCATAAACGGGGCGAATATTGCGCACCACATGTTTAAAGGGCAATGAATGTGCTAGCCCAATAACAAAAATAGTCATAGACCGGCTCAAATATGAAGTAACTCTGTATAAAATTAAAACAGCTTACAGGCATTTATTCATAGTTGGAATAAATCACATTTAAGACCATATGAAAAGTATTCATTTTACCGAATTACCATAAAAATAAATTTGTCATAAAAAAATTTCTATCGCAGATAATGACCTGAAGTTTTTAGTGCATGATTATCATGGACTTTAGTTGCCTCAGTTAAAATTACAAGGTTCTAGACTTTTTAATTTTTATTTAGCGGATTTTTTCCGTGCGCAACTATTCGCCCCACCATATTTTGCATTGCGGGGCGAATATTGCGCACTATATAGTTTTATTTTTAGGCCATGAAACAGTTTTCAATGCCTAATATTACTCTCTAAATATATATATGTTTATTTCTTCACTTTCTACTAAAAACATACACATTCCACATATATTTCAGATAATAGGTCGAAATATTAAATTGTAAATCAGGGTGAATTTAAAGTCATAAATAAGTCTTTTCTGTGAAATTTATAGTTAAACATATCAAACATCACTATACATGTTTATCATTTGCTTTTTTATTAAGTATAGTTATATAATCTTTTTATTCGGTTCTTTTTAATAAAATCGAAAATATCAGGTCAAAAATGACAGGGTTAAACCATCGTACAGGGAAACCCAACTCTGATATCATTATGCTTTTAAAAGTTGCAAATCGACATTGCACCATGTTGTGAATAGTAGCTTCGTTGACCTTGTCACTTCTGAGGATTGTCCAAGAAGTGTAGAGGTGGGAGTAGTTGTTCGAATAAAAAAAATGGCTAAGAATGTTTGTGCAATGTTGAAGACTCGAAGAAATACTTGAAAAAATTCAATATATAGCTAAATACATGAATGTGATACAGACTTCAATTAGAACCATCATCACGAAGGATCTTCAGTTGTCTTCCTACAAAATGAGAGAACACTAAGTCCTCACACTTCTTTAAAAGCAAAAGAGACTTTAGAGAACGAAGGTCCTTCTCAGAGAGCTTAAAGCGGACACGACAAGGTATGAAATAGATTTTTTTAACGAGAAACTCTTCATTATTGAAGCCAACCCAATTCAATATTCATGATCAAAAGATATCCAAGATTTCCCTATCTCGAAACTTGGGAGTCTCCTCTGATTTTCGTGGAGAACGGCCTAAGATCAATCCTCTTTTAACAGTATTGTGGTTCCAGCTATTGGATTGATGAAAAAAAAAACACTTCAAAAATCAATCATTTATCTTCCAACAAGATGGTGAACTTTTTTACAACTTAAACAAGACAAATGATTGGTGATCACGTCAATTACCAAGATTCTGTTGCAAAGAAATTTGGCGTCTTCAGCGCCAAATTTCAACCCAATTGATTTCTGAATGAAATCTATTGAAACAGCATAGTGGCCTAAAAGGCCATTCCCTGTTTGAGGACGAGGAGCCTCACGGGTAAATCATAGTGTGGACGTACTGTGGTCACTGGGGCACCTGCAAATATCCACAATAATCCACTTCTGTGTATAACTATTAAAGCTCACGTTGGTACTATTGACAACGAAACTGATGAATTCATAGAAAAGGACGTAGCAGAGATCTTCTGGCGCAGAACCTGAACCGTTGGTCCTTGAAAAACACCAAAGGAATTAGGTGTGTCAACCTTATACCTTCTTGTAGACAGACCAAAGAACTCTTCCTCTTTGAAAGAGAATGTCAAAAGCTATAGTTAATAACCCGATTGAAACTTCTTCTTCTGTCCTGGGAACATTAGGTCGTAAAATAGTTATACCATTGGTCCTAAAAAAGTAAAACAATATTACATGCCGACGATCTGGTCTTCGCCCAGAAACATGACCTCATAATATTGTTGTGGAAAGTTCTACCTATTACAAGACTAGGGACAGAACTCTGGATGAAATTTTACTACCTTCATAGTATCATTTTACTCTCAAATTCTGATACATTTTTACCTTTCTTGAAAGAATTGAAAGACTGGAAGCTAGAGTTCAACGACAAACCTTTAGGTCTAGGGGATTCAGTACATATGGACCCTCTCTTGGCCTGGGTATTTCCCCGACCTTACAATGGCAAGTGAATATTCCACGTAACCTAATAGATGTACGAAAAACCAATTTGCTTCTATTTTCTTATTATCGTAATTTCAGAGACATAAAGTGAAAATATCTAAGTGTAACAGTATTTTGAATAACGTTTTAGATATGTATACTAAATTGGTTATATTGCTATATTTGACATCTAAAAAGAATTATTACTTTCATAGATTGCGTAAGGTTATCTTTTGGGCGAAATATTTTTGTTTGTCATCTTGTTGCTCACATAACTCAAAAAGTCTTCGATCAAATTAGTTTGAATTTGGTAAGACGATCGATTGACTAATCTCCAGGAACCATCTGGTAAAATTTTGGGAGCTATCCGGTCAAAGCTCATGGTCACTTATAAGTTATAACTCAATAATTCAAAAAGTTTTCAATCAATTTGTCTGAAATTTGATGGGACGATTGGTCAATATCTAGGAACGGTTTGTTAAGTTTTTTGGAAGCGGTCAGGTTAAAGGTCAAGTTAATTTATAACGCAAAATGTATTCAATCAAAGTAACTGAAATTTGGTCGACGGTTGGTAATTATCCAGGCAGGAACCAATTTATTAGATTTTGGGAGCAATCAGGTAAAAATAAAAATCAAGGTCATTTATAACAAAAAAGAATTCAACCAAATTGTCTGAAATTGGGCGGGACGATGCTTCAATATTCAGGAATCATTTGTTTATATTTTGGGAATGAACAGGTTAAAGGTCAAGGTCATTTATAAGCGGTGGCAAAAGTATGCGCTCTATGAGTGCCCGTCATGTAGTTATTTATTATATTTATAGTTACATAATGAGTAAACATAATAGTGTCATACTTCAGATAAACCAATATTACAAGCATAAATTAATCCTGAATAGAAAGCAACATTCATGACGTCACACATACATTCTACAAACTCTACGTAAACAGGTCGAAAACAGTTTGTCTCAAGTTTTGAATTTGAATCATATGATTGTTTATGCTTTTAAACACATTGGAATTATTTTTATAGTAAGTATATAGACACTCAATAGTGCTATTTTTCACTATGGAAAGGAATTAAAGGGTGCGCAGATATTCGCCCCTCTCGCGCGCAAGAATCGCCCCATCACGGACTATTTCAATTGCGCACTACTTTCGTCAATAACTCAGATTATACAAATGCTAATTTTTTGTCCTTTGGATGATGTATAAAAGGCTTTATTGCGGTTCTGCATGTCAAATATTAATCGTCTATCTGCGAAAACTAAGTTGCAAAACCCAAAAGTTTTTAGTGCGCAAGATTCGCCCCTCCCGACCCTACCTATGATTGACTGTCTTTTTCATTCGTATCGAACATTATTAATTAATATTTTCTAGCTGATGCAGAAATTTCAAGCTTTCTCGAGTCGGTAATGCAGGGAACATGTCTAATAGAAGCGAACATATTTTGGAACAAAAACTTTTCATTAGGTGATCTTTTCAGTCTATAATCTCATTTTGAAGCAGCATCAGTTAATAATATTAACTAAAATTGTTAGAATATCTCAGATTTAATTTTATTTGAACATCACATTTCACTACAGTCTATACTCTATAATATATCATCAATAACTAATGTTCTATGTTGGAGAACCGTGCGGTGTTGACGTTGATTACAACTAAACTGAAACAGCATTGTTGACCTGCTCTGAGTTGTCACAGTTTATTCTTCATCTTAAAGTTCTCATTTTGAATCCGCATCATTTTATACCAATTAACCAAATTTTAAATGATTTGAATACAATTGAAATACCTTCGAATATTCAAATTTTTGAGCTCCTGCACTCAAAAGGAAAAATAACATTGTTACTAAATTGCTATTGATTCAAACCCACAGAAAGCTCATATTTCTACAGTTTCCTTGTAATCAATTCATCAAAATGAGGAACATATTTCATAATATCACATCGATTCATTGATTTTACTCTGTACATTTCGATTTTTTTCGGTAACAAGAACGGGCACGAGATATAATTATGTTCATTCCTCAACCTACTGAGTGCTGCGTCAGCAATAAATGATAACAAAATCAAAGAGAATTGTAAAATAACTATTATACACCATGGGTAACTGAACTAAATCTCATAGATCACTTTAGTTATTTTTAGAATTGAAATACTTAGCCTGAAAGGAAAGGTACGTTGAAAAGGTATCAACTCCACCATCAACCCAATTATATATTGTAGCTAACTCTAGTCTTACCATGTTTTTATTCAAATATTATCAATTTTCATCCCCTTCAACACATGGTCTGAAAGTAGGATTTTTGAGGACCCGCATCTAAATATTCGTCATTTGATAGCGCAACAAACATACTTACTTTTATAAAGTTAAATATCTTCAATCCTTAGTACAAATTATTCGCAAGTACCATCAACTGCTTCACATTCTGTTAATTTTAGTAAATAAATATATATAATTATAAGTTGGTTTTTATATGTGACTTTATAATGCTGCATTTAAACAATGTAAGATTACATCAATTGGTATTTAATGATACGGATTCAAAAGGGAAAAATATCGTCTTAAAAGAAGTGATATATATTGAGGGTTGTACAAAATGAAACAATTTTTTTAACTTTCACAATGGTCCCAACAATATGCAGTTCTCCTCCATTTTAACATTGGCAGTTACAGAATATTCTAAAAAAATAATTCTTTATTATCAACAGTGATTATGATTGTTTTTAGTGTAAATTTGATCTATGCAGTGTTAATACTCCAAAACTGATGTGACGAAGTAGTAGATAGCTATTTAAAAAAAAGTACCTTTTTTACTTTGCTTAATTGCTTATATCAGTAATTTTAGACTACTTGCAGTTTTAGAGGATATATTGCACTATTGTCATGTTCCGCAGTTACAAGATCATAAATGTTGTGTTTGTTAAAGTCGAACGTTTCATTTAATTGTTTCTCCTCTTCATTTTCCTCTTCCATACGTAATTGAAGGTTCTGGTACATTTGCTCCACATACTGTATGTGAGTTACTTTCTTCCTGACAGCTTAAATTTTTCCAGTTTTTTTAATTCATTTTCCTTTCAGCATTAGCTACATGGTCGATCATTGGTAAGTATGGCTTTTTAATAAGTAGGGGGCCGAATCCCTACTTATTAATTATCCCATACTATCAATTTGTCAATAACTATGATGTTTTCAATATAAACGTAACTGCAACTGTTCCATTGGTATGAAGCCGCATGGTGTTGCGTTGATTGCAACTAAACTGAAACATTATTGTACATTGCACAATGGTGTCACAGATTATTCTTCACCATACCATGCTCTTCTTTTGGATCCGCAAAAGTTTTTACCAACTAATGATATTTAATATATTTCGAATTAGCTGTAATGCTATCGAACTCAAGTATTTTGAATTCTTTGTGAGCTCCAACGTAATAAAAGGAAATCTGCGAATGTAACTATTGTTTCGAATCAACCGAATGCTTTTAATAAATCTACGGTCTCTTTTTAATTAACTCGACAAAATAAGTAATTACGAAGTTTTTTCGACATCATGAACAGACAACTGACTCATGCGTGTTCATTTCTCAATCATTATAATTATTGTGCTTCTTCTGCAATAATTGATAAATGAAATAACTTTTACACACCGTGGGTAACTGAAGTAACTCCCCAATATCATTTTTATCGTGTGAGAAGAAAAATGACAGAATACAATTTGTAATAACATAGAAAAAGGTCCACCATCAACCATTTTTTTATTACGGCACCATTCGATTAAATGTACTTTAGAAAAATAGGTTTACAATCGTTCAAATAATCGAAATTAAACACAGTCAAATATTTCAACCAAAAGATATTTCAAGTACTATTAAATACCAAGTGATAAAATACTAAATGGCGGTAATGAGATGTTATAGAGAAATGCGAGGCGAGTGGAATTTTAGAGCATCAATTCCGCATCATTTTCTGGTTTAATTTTAGAATGTCTGCCAAAACCTCTGATCGTTTAGTTTTACTGAGGCAAATCTTGCCTCAGTTTCATCAATATCAAAAACGATATGATAGAAATCACAAGGTGTTTTGTCAGATGATCCTGTTGGATATATTTTCATTCAGCCACTGTCTCACAGTTCTTAACCAATGAGGTGGGACTCCATCTTGCATCAAGAAATTCTTCTCTAAATCTAGTATATTCGAAAAAGTGAGACTGCAGAGTAAATGAAGACAATTTCCACCTTTTTCACCATTAACATTATAGCATCAACGAAAACTGGACTGAAAATTGCCCCATCTCAAGTGATCGTAAACACGGTTGTTAGAGGTGATTGAAGAGGCTTCTGTAATAAATTAAATAAGATTCTAAAGTTATAGTATTGTTTCAAAACTCGAATACTACGATTATGCACATTTAATTTAAAACATGTTTTTCAATTAGAAATAAGTAGAAACTATTCTTATATATGATAAACAGATAAACTAATCATGAACAAATATGTGATATAATAAGAGATTATTATTTAGCGATACCTTGGAGTAAGAGTGGGTCACCAAGACATCAAAAAATATTTTGTAACTTAGATGATTTTCTATTTCATTGTTTCTTGAATCTTATGAGAACAATTTCGCTTGACTCGTAATTAACTTTCGAGAATCATCTCAGATATATTGCCTATGACGCTGCACAGCAAGTTGGTCTGGTCTTGAAACATTTGAGGCGATAATTCGAGTCTGTGGACATTTTCTAAAGGTTTTTCAATTCTTTTATTTTCTTTTTTCTCAAGTATTGTTCTATAATTGAGCTGCAAAATATTAATTTGTTGAAGGGTGTTGTTGGCCAGGCTGTGGAGAAAAGGAGAGAAGTTTAGCGTTATAAGCTTTGAAAACATTTTCATTTGGTTGTTTGACCCCAAAAATGTATCATTTGATAATAATTTTGTCATTATACAGCTTTTCTAGAAGAATAGATATGGGTTTTGCCTATAAGCAAAACATCAATGAGATCAAGATGTCACTAAAGTTGTTCAATTTCAAAATAGTTTTTAAGGAAGAAGTGTAAGCTGTCAAATATTATATATATTTGATTATTAATAATAAATTATTTTAATGACGAAGACTCTGAGTGCCCTATATTCACGTTGAATGTTGGTTTCCAATAACATTTAAACCCTTAATCGGTGAGACAAGGTGAAGTAACGCTTGGAGTTTCCGTCTCAAATAAATCTTCCAGAATTCAAGCTACAGGAAAAATGGGAGGAGTTAAGGAGATTGTACGAACTAGCTAACTATTTAGGACAGTGGTGCCTAATTACTCATTAAGTGTTTGATATGACACTATGAATCCATAGTGGGATAGCCTAGGTCATTTTGAAGGTACCACCACTGGTTGATGATGAACCACCCCTGTTCGACGGTGAAAGACACGATGATGCTGGGCTAGAGGATCCACTGGGAATATGACTGACAATTAAGATGACTCCAAGGGACTCTGCGCCAGAAACCTCTATTGTGGACGTAAGTTTCCCCTGCTCCCAATTAACGGGTATGCCCATAGAGTTATTGTAATCCAATTTCAATGTGAATGTAGTCGCCTCTTATCCACATATAAATTATAATCTAATTACTTGAAACTATTACTGAATGTCTATTACTGAAATGACTATTACTGAAATGACTATTACTGAAATGACTATTACTGAAATGACTATTACTGAAATGACTATTACTGAAATGACTATTACTGAAATGACTATTACTGAAATGACTATTACTGAAATGACTATTACTGAAATGACTATTACTGAAATGACTATTACTGAAATGACTATTACTGAAATGACTATTACTGAAATGACTATTACTGAAATGACTATTACTGAAATGACTATTACTGAAATGACTATTACTGAAATGACTATTACTGAAATGACTATTACTGAAATGACTATTACTGAAATGACTATTACTGAAATGACTATTACTGAAATGACTATTACTGAAATGACTATTACTGAAATGACTATTACTGAAATGACTATTACTGAAATGACTATTACTGAATGACTATTACTGAATGGCTATTACCCCCCAGGGGCTCTATCCTGAAGCTGTCTGTGGTGAATGGAAGAGAAGGGGGGTGGCGTCCCTTGGGCCCCGAACTGTTGTAATTTGGATTATGGATTGTCTTTTTTCATTTTTACCATGTTTATAATTTTTTTAACGCTACTTGCAGTTTTAGAGGATAGCGCTAGGGTTATGCTCTTCAACTACGAGGTCTTAGATTTTTGTTTTAGGTAGGCTCGTAGGCTTCATTTACTATCACCTCTTCATTTTCCTCTTCCATCCATGAGTGCCGCCACCGGTGCTTGTGTCCCGTTTCGTCACATTCCTTGGTAAGTGACTGCATTTACGGAGTAACTTTTCTGCATCCATGAGCATTGTCACCGACGGTGGTAAGTGACTTTTTTCATGGAGCCACTTTCCTATCGGACTGCTTCTTCTAGTCTTTTGTACTTAATTTCCTTTTGACGTCAGCGATATGGCCTTTGGTTCCGAAGCAGACGTTAAACCCCTACTAAAATTATTACTAAAGGACTATTACTAAATGACTATTACTAAATGACTATTACTGAATGACTATTACTGAATGACTATTACTGAATGACTATTACTGAATGACTATTACTGAATGACTATTTATCTGCATAAACACAGAGCTCTTTAGAAATCTATAAAGTTATTTAAAATCTATATTGATTAGGAATCTATTGCAAGAGAATTATATTTATAAGGGTCTTATATTTTGAACAGTTATCTTCACAAATTTCCTAGCCTTCTACCAATTAGTTTTTCTACAATCTATTATTCTGTTTTGAAACTGCCGGTGATACCTCTCCTGGCTCTACCACGCATATCAAATCTTGCGCCTATTCACTGCAGTCAATCCATATTTCTTATAGATGTTCATCACAGTAAATAGTTACTCAATAATTAACCCTAAAAATTCCATTTTTTGCAATCAAACTAACTTTATTTAACTATAAATAATTATTTTAATTAAAATTTGTTTAAATCATTCCATCATTAAATCCGCAATTACATTGCAATTAATATAGGTTAGGATATAAGCACCCTGTATTATAATGTCTACCATTAAAATTTTTGGTAAACTCTTAGTTAAGTTGACCATTGGATAGGGTCAACTAAACTAGGAAGCGGGAATATAAATCATATATTAAAGCGTTGAACAATAAAAAAAAATAAGTTCAAATTATTTTATGATATTATGATTTTCACAATAGAATTTAAATGAAAATAAAATATTTGAATGTAATATGTATCTATAATACCGATCAACTATCCAAGAGAATATCTTATGAGAATAGCCAAATAAATATTTTACTAACTTCATTCCTTCTCACGAGCATAATACTAGAACAAATAGGTTTTATCTTCCTCCAATTCGAACAGAATTGGAGCGAAATTTTACTATTTTTAGATCCATAGAACTGTACAATAAACTTCCTACTATTTTAACAGAACCTATGTCAGATTTTGAATTTAGAAGCTTCTTAAAGAATATTGTTTTAGTAAATGTAGTTCTTAGTTTTTTAGTGTTTATAGATTTTTTAATTAGGTTTCACAAGTTTTAACTTCCTCGGAACCTTAGGTGTATTTACTTTGTATTTTTGTTTTGAATTGTGTATTTTTTAGTTTTACTTTGTATGTATTTGTAAGCTTAAATAAAAATAAAAAATAATAAAAATGATTGAAAAAAGAATATAAACTTTTAAAATATTTTCCATCCTTCAACTACTCAAGAAAATGTTTTCGATTTGTAAACCGTGCCATTTGAACTTTCTACAGTCTGGTTAACGGATCCTTAATCTCCATAAATATATTAAAGATATGATTTAAATATTAATATCCATTTATATTATATACCCCCCTCCTAGTTTAGTTGAGCCTATCCAAGGGTCAACTAAACTAGGAGTTTACCTAATTTTCTTCCTTTTATTCACTGCCTTTTAGTAAGCAAAATCACAGAGTTAGCTTTAAGAATAACCTTTGCGCAATGACCAAAATAATCACCCTCAGTCTTTGCTTACCTGTTCATAAACTATTACCATCAGTTTAAAAATGTTTTTACCTGTCAATAGTATAATAGAAGCTGAGAAAAAGAGACCAAGATACAGTTTTTTCCGTCCATTGGCTAACGATGTACAGGTATTTGAAAAAGCAGAAACATTTCTGTGGCCCATACTGTATATGCATTGCAATAACTTCCCGTCAAAAATAGTTATTCTCAAAACATTCTCGGAATATTCCCAATGAATATTTAAAGATGATCATTTTTTGGTAATGAGGGAATGCATTTATTGACACTTTTAAGAAATAATCTCATAAATCACAAGGGAATTTTTGGGGAATCAGAGATGAATCTCAATGGAATAATGAAGGAATACCAATGGTGTTACGGAAGGATAAAGGTACTCTAGGGAGAATTTACAGATTTATTCCGTAAATAATCAACGTCCCTGTAAAGAGGGAAAAAGTAACATCAAAATCTATTTTAATAACAAATACACAAATACCACAATAATGAAAACCCTAAAATTACATTTTAATGGTTTCTAAATTAACAAAGATTTAGTTTTTAATTCGCAAAGATTTAGTTTTTAATTCGCAGAGATTTAGTTTTTAATTCGCAGAGATTTAGTTTTTAATTCGCAGAGATTTAGTTTTTAATTCGCAGAGATTTAGTTTTTAATTCGCAGAGATTTAGTTTTTAATTCGCAGAGATTTAGTTTTTAATTCGCAGAGATTTAGTTTTTAATTCGCAGAGATTTAGTTTTTAATTCGCAGAGATTTAGTTTTTAATTCGCAGAGATTTAGTTTTTAATTCGCAGAGATTTAGTTTTTAATTCGCAGAGATTTAGTTTTTAATTCGCAGAGATTTAGTTTTTAATTCGCAGAGATTTAGTTTTTAATTCGCAGAGATTTAGTTTTTAATTCGCAGAGATTTAGTTTTTAATTCGCAGAGATTTAGTTTTTAATTCGCAGAGATTTAGTTTTTAATTCGCAGAGATTTAGTTTTTAATTCGCAGAGATTTAGTTTTTAATTCGCAGAGATTTAGTTTTTAATTCGCAGAGATTTAGTTTTTAATTCGCAGAGATTTAGTTTTTAATTCGCAGAGATTTAGTTTTTAATTCGCAGAGATTTAGTTTTTAATTCGCAGAGATTTGGTTTTTAATTCGCAGAGATTTGGTTTTTAATTCGCAGAGATTTGGTTTTTAATTCGCAGAGATTTGGTTTTTAATTCGCAGAGATTTGGTTTTTAATTCGCAGAGATTTAGTTTTTAATTCGCAGATATTTAGTTTTTAATTCGCAGAGATTTAGTTTTTAATTCGCAGAGATTTAGTTTTTAATTCGCAGAGATTTAGTTTTTAATTCGCAGAGATTTAGTTTTTAATTCGCAGAGATTTAGTTTTTAATTCGCAAAAGATTTAGTGTAGATATCACAAAGAATAAACATTTAAATTCATATAGGAAATTGGTTGATCACTAATTTAACACGTGTAAACAAAGTGAAAATTATTGACATGGAAATATTAGACTAGGTAAAATAAATTAATTTAAAGACTATGTGCACTGTTCTCAAATTTTTAAACATTCACAGCCTATCTAGATTACACAGGAAGTTTTAAATGTGGAATTTAAATCATAAGAAAGTTTGGTCGTCTAAGCCTAGTAGACCACTAATAATTTTTCACTAACTATTATTATTGGATTCAATTAGAATTTAAAAATTAGAGCACTTAATAAGATTAGCATTTAATAAAGAATGAATAAATTGGATATGCTAATTTCAACTTCTTAATGAACGACCTAAACTACCTAGAGTAAAATAAATATAATTTCTAATAAACTTACGAGAAAGTGATTCCATGATGAACAGTAGGATGAAAAAAAAAAATCTCAGTTGTCAAAGATAACTGCATTTAGTGGAAGGACTAAATATTTACTGCTCTTATATTTCCAGATTGAACTAGAAATTTATAAACTAAATGTTATATGAAATTTAGGATTTCATTTTGACTAATTTTTTTTTTTGGATTAAAAATTTCGCACTATACTGTTACACAACCTCTTGCTCTTTCTTCTTCTTCTTCCTGACCAAACGCCCCCGTCAGGGGCGCTGTCCCTCCTCCGGCTCCCGACCACCGCAGCCCCTCTGGTGCCGAGCGAGGTTGGCCGCCGACTGCTCCCGCCTGCAAAAAATGCACATAACCCTCTTAGTTCTAAAACCCCTTACTGCTAATTCTACCCCTACGTCTTCCCCCCCCCCTCCACCCGTAAACCTACCCCTGCCCCCCCTACCTGCCCCCCCGGATCCCATACCTTACATGCCTAGCATAATTTGCCCGACTAACTACCCTCCTACACTTATGGCATTCCCTCCTCCATTCCCACCACATGTTTCCATGTGGTTCTTCCTAGCCCCCTCAGTCTCTAAGCTTACCCCACACCTATCACAACTAAACCTAACCCTATCCTCAGCTAACCTATGCATCCTTTTCTCATGCACCACTAACCCCCCCCCCCCTAGACTTACATACCTTGTCACACCCTTCCCAGTGACACCTAAAACCCTCTACCTCTTCCCTTCTATCCTGAGCTACTACCCTATCTACCTTTTCTTCCCGTCTACCCATTCGTACTTATGCCCCTGCTGCCTCTCCCATAGCTCCAAATGCTCCCTCCTCTCCTTCACAATCTTCTTCCACCCATCCCTATCTCCCACTAACCTCTCAACATCCGTATAGTCCACACCTGCCTCCCTAAGTAACCTCTTCCAATACAGCCCCGTCTTCCTCTTCCTACCTTTCTTTTTCCCCAATCCTTCTAGTCCATCATACCACCCTAACACAGCTGCCTTAACCTGCCTATCGTTCCCCATCCTCATCACATGCCCTAACCTTTCTAGTACCCTCACTTCTATCTTAGTCCTAATCGATCTAATCCCTAACCTGGCCCTAACATCCCACATATTCTCCCCCCTACTTTCCATTTGCCTTAGTGGCTCCCCATTCCTATTACTCCAAACATACCTATACTTCCTATCTATCCAACTCTGTAACTTCTTTATATCCTTCCCCCACCAAACCCTAACACTACAATCAAACAATAACCCACTCTCTACACAACCCTCTAAAATCTTACCCTGCCACCTCTTACTTAGCCTAGATCCCTTTAATTGCCCCTTAACCTTAGCCCATAACCCATTTGCCCGTCTAATCCTTTTCCTACTATCCTCTTCAGGTCCCATCCAAGATCCTAGCACCGTAATTCCCTCACTATCTCTATCCCCAAAAACTAAAACCTCTTCCTTATCTTCGTTATTCCTCTCCTCAAACTTACCCATAACCTCCTTAATCTTCCTTACTCCCTCTTCTAATTCTACCCCCTCACCTATAATGGTAGTGTAATCGGCAAAGAGTGACGATGTCAAGGTCAGACTCTTTGCCTCCGAGCACCCCTTTTCCCACCTACCTTCTCCCGCGAAAGACCCCCCCCCGGTATCCAGTGCCACTTGATTCCCACCCTTTCACCCCCTAGCTCCCTTCTAGCTTCCTCCGCCTGTCTGATCACCGCTTGGTGAAAAACGTTAAACAGAACAGGTGAAGTTGCACACCCCTCCCTCAAACCCCTAGCTGGCACCCATTTCTCACTAACCCCCTCCTTTCCCCTAACCCTATATTCCGTCGTCTCATGCAAATCCTCAATTACCCTTAAACAATTCCCACCTAACCCATACCTATCTAAAATGCCCCACAAGAAAGGCTTATTTACTCGAGGATATGCCTTCCTCAAGTCCAGAAGCCTTGCCTGTGGTTCCCTATCCCCTTGACCCCCTGTCCTAAGCCTATAATCACTAACATCTTCCCATATCCTCCCCATGACCTGGGTCGCGTCTGCGGTCGACCTTCCCCTTCTAAAACCTGCCTGATTTTCATCAACTAACCCTAACTCTTCTACCCACCATCTAAGCCTCTTAGAAATAACCCTAGCTAGAATCCTACTTCCCATAGCTAACAGACACACCCCCCTATAATTATCCCTATTATTCCTATCTCCCTTCTTGTGTAGAGGCACCACTAATCCCCCCTTTAAACCCTCTTCCCACCTACCTGCACTTTCCCGAAACATAAACTGAACCATCCTAACTACCTTTTCCTTAACTTCCCTACACGCATTCCTGATATAACTTATCCTAACCCCATCTTCCCCAGGCGCAGAATCTTTGATCTCCTTGATCACCTCCTCTATCTCCTCCTCTCCCGGCTCTTCATTCATTAGTTCGTTTGCCTCTTCTGCTTGCCTGCTCCCTCTTAAATCCCTAACTCTACCTAATACCTCTTCTAAAGTTTCCCTATCTTCCTCATACCTATCCCTCGATACTCTCTCAAAATGTTCCTTAAATTCCCTATTTGTGATTGTAGTGCTAGCTGGTGCCTTCCATCCCCTAGTCCCTAAATTCCTTAAAATTCTATACATATCCCCTACTTTTCCCCTCCTACTAGCATCCTCGCACTCCCTAATCTTCTCCTCCCACCATTCCCTCTCCCATGCTCTAAGACTATTCTTTAAATTACTACGTGCTAATCGTACCCCTTGCCTAACCTCTTCTAATTCCCTATTTAACCTATCTTCTACATCTCCCCCACTATTCCTTAACCTAGCTCTATACTCCTGCCTACCTACTACCTCATTCCTACTCTCTACCCACCTACCTATTTCCCTCCTCATTATTTCTATTTCCCCCTCTCTACCTATTGTCCATGGATTTATTACCTTCCCATCCCTCCTACCACATACCTCATCAGCTACTTCTATTAATAATTTCCTAATCTTATCCCATTCCATTTCCCCTAAGTCCCCGTCCTCCCAATCTACCTCACTAAACTTTTCTCCCGTCCTTCTACTAAACTCCCTACTCTTCCCCTCATCTCCCAACACCTCCCATTTAATGTTTGGTGCCCTTTCTCTTCTACCCCCTACCTCTCTCCATCTCTTACCCCTATACCTTAACACTAGTTTCTTAGGCCTATGGTCAGAGAAAGTATTTTCTCTGACCGTCCCTACACTCCTAACTAACCTATGCCTATCTACTCCCTTAACCATGAACCCATCTAACTCATACCACCTCCTATACACGTTACTAAACCAAGTCCCCCTCCCCTATTCCTATGTGGCATGAAACTATTTACCCACGCTAACCCCTGTTCCTCACACCAATTAACTAGATCTTCCCCCGCAATACTCCCTGGCCCTATCCCAAACTTCCCACTCACCCCCCTTCTCTGCCTATTTGACCCTACATTAGCATTAAAATCCCCTCCTATTACTAATACCTCCCCCCCGCTAGTCATACTTACCTGATTTTCTAAATCTATTCTATATCTATCCATTCCCTCTAAATCCCAACCCCAAATAGGCTGATAAGCAGCGATTAATCTAAGGCCCTGGAGGGTGACTGCTGTCACCCTCTCTCCTAACCATTTCTTCTGACCCTCCCTCTTCCAACTATCTAAAGCTTCCCCTCTAAGAATTATCCCTGACTTCCTACCGTGAACTAAAGCTATTTGGTCCCTATCATCTCCTAGCCAAATTACCCCCTCCTGGTCTGAGTTAAGCTCAGAAACCAGGACCATCTCCCATCCCCGTTAACTATGTAATCTAAAATTCTACCTAACCTTCTCCTATTGTGATCCCTTAATGAAACTCTTTGTAAATTCCATGTGACTATTGTGGCTTCCCTCCTATTCTCACCCCCACCCACCCCTATTCTTCCCACCCTTCTATTTCTATACCTGCGACTATTTCTAACCCTTCTTCCCTCCCCACGACTTCTCCTCCCCCTGGGCATAGGTCCAGGGTTTGGATGGATCGTCCTAAGACTTACCTCTACTAGCAGCCGACAGTGTCTGCCCGACACCAGAGGTACCCCAGTGGATCGGTCACCGAAAGTGCCCTCGCCGTACAGATGTTTAAGGAGGTTGGCAGGCTGGCTGGACCGGCCTCCCTCCGTAGTCCCCCCGGGGGTGTGAGGCCTCTCCCCTCTCGGAGAATCCGCCCCACTCCTTTCCGGGTGGCCCAGTGGTCTATTGGCCGCATCCGGAGACAACCCCGGAGCGTTCCCCCTCGCTCCACGTGGAGGCTGCCCACCAAGCGAGGCTCTTGCTCTTTCTACAACAACTCTGCTGTCTTCATCTCCATCTACAAGGAGTTTTTTCTGTCACAATGTATGGTATTTATAATTATTGTCTAACATATGGTGCTCCCATATTCTATATTTCGGTAAACTTATTCTGCTTTTAAGATACCTAGCGTATCCATTTTTGCTTTTAAGATACCTAGCGTATCCATTTCTGCTTTTAAGATACCTAACGTATCCAATTTTGCTTTTAAGATACCTAGCGTATCCAATTTTGCTTTTACGATACCTAGCGTATCCAATTTTGCTTTTACGATACCTAGCGTATCCAATTTTTTACTTTTACGATACCTAGCGTATCCAATTTTTTACTTTTACGATACCTAGCGTATCCAATTTTTTGCTTTTAGGATGCTTAGCGTATCCATTAATTTTGCTTTTAGGATGCTTAGCGTATCCATTAATTTTGCTTTTAGGATGCTTAGCGTATCCATTAATTTTGCTTTTAGGATGCCTAGCGTATCCATTAATTTTGCTTTTAGGATGCCTAGCGTATCCATTAATTTTGCTTTTAGGATGCCTAGCGTATCCATTAATTTTGCTTTTAGGGTGCCTAGCGTATCCATTAATTTTGCTTTTAGGGTGCTTAGCGTATCCATTAATGTTGCTTTTAGGATGCTTAGCGTATCCATTAATTTTGCTTTTAGGATGCCTAGCGTATCCATTAATTTTGCTTTTAGGATGCCTAGCGTATCCATTAATTTTGCTTTTAGGATGCCTAGCGTATCCATTAATTTTGCTTTTAGGATGCCTAGCGTATCCATTAATTTTGCTTTTAGGATGCCTAGCGTATCCATTAATTTTGCTTTTAGGATGCCTAGCGTATCCATTAATTTTGCTTTTAGGATGCCTAGCGTATCCATTAATTTTGCTTTTAGGATGCCTAGCGTATCCATTAATTTTGCTTTTAGGATGCCTAGCGTATCCATTAATTTTCGCTTTTATGATGCCTAGCGTATCAATTTTTGTACGTGTACATTTAATTCTACATCATCCAACAGATTTACCGTGAGATCATGGAGAAGAAAAGACCTTCTTCTTCCGATGACAGCACAAAAGCTAAAAAGAAACTATGTAACCGATCTCCCACTTCTGCATCATCTCAAAAGAAACCTTCACCGCCGCCATCTCTTGAAAGTAATCAACCGATAACAGAAAATATCACTAAAACTTCAGCGCACCAATTCGAAACTACTTAATGACTGCTCGTCTGCCATTGGAAAAAATACAAACCTATTCCACCGAGATTAAACAATTACTAGATACTGAGTTTTGTTCTTTCAGGAAATTAAAATCTATTATTGGCATGCTTTAATTCTCTACTTGCATAGTTACTGTAGGTAAATGTTTCTTAAGACGTCTAAATGATTCTACTATTGGCATTTTGAAACCCTATACAATCATAAAACTGACGAAAGAAATGCGTGCAGACTTAGAAATGTGGCAAACTTTTCTAACACGCTACAATGGCGTCACTATGATCAGTGAAAAACGGATGTTAACCTCTCACGATTTGCATATTTATTCGGATAGTTGCAAGAAAGGATATGGCGGTACTTTTCAACACGAATATATTTTTGGTTCTTTTCCTGAAGCTTGGCAGACTTTAGATATTCAAACTCTAGAACTGTACCCTATATTTTTAATACTTTCCATTTTTGCTACCCGTATTTCCAACAACAATTTAACATTCCATTGCGATAATTTTTCTATTGTAAATGTATTAAATAAACAAACCTCTAAAAATAAGACTATAATGAAACTCGTCAGACCTATGATTTTGATATTGCTCAACAACAATATAACATTTAAAGCTGTGCACATTCCTGGAATTGATAATAAATTGTGTGATGCTCTTTCCCGTTCTCAGATATCCGAAGACATGTTACTAGCAAATGGAATGAGCTTGGTTCCGACCAATGTTCCTTCAAATCTGAGGCCAGCAAACTTCCCTCTCATGTCAAACTGCTAATCTCGTCATCTTTCAGCAAGTCAACCCTCCAATGCTACAGAAGATCGTGGAAAAATTTCAACGATTTCCTCGAATACAATGATAGCCCAACATATCTGCCAATAAGCGAACAAAATGTAGCTCTGTACGTTGCTCAACTATCAAAATCTGGCCTGAAATCCTCCTCTATACGTTCAACTTTATCTGCCATTTCTTTCTATCACAAAATCGATGGAAAATTTGACCCATGTAATACATTCCTGGTAAAGAAAGTAGTTAAGGGTTGTGAGAGACTGAATAATAATTTTCCACAAAAACTTCAGCCAATTTCAAAAGTATTACTCGAAAAATTAGTCTCTTCTTTGCAATTTATTACGTCCAACAATTTTGACCTACATCTCTACAGGGCATTATTTTTGTTATCATACTACTGTTGCCTGAGAGCAGGAGAGGCTGTGCACTCAAATACATCTACTCATACTCTGCTTATCGATCAAATAACTGTTTTAAGATCGGTTTGTTCTACGAAGATAAACATCCAATTTGTATCTTACAAACACTGCACCAACCCGTCCACCATTTACCAATTAACCGCTCTTCAATGTTCCACGTTTTGCCCTGTGAAAGCTTTATTAGATTATCTCTATATAAGAGGTGACACAAAAGGTCCACTCTTTATTGATTATAATGGTCGCGCTCTCACTAGAAACTTGTTTAGCTCTATACTTAAAACTTGTATAAAGCATGTTGGTCTTGACCCTTCTCTCTACAACACCCATTATTTTCGTATTGGCCGTGCCACGGACTTGGCAAAATATGGTTTATCCAATGAAATCATCAAGCTTACAGGCAGATGGGCTAGCAACGCCTATATGAAATACATCAGGCCTGATGTTTTCTCTTTGCCACTTTAAAGTTCCTCTTGTTTTTCTTTCTTTTGGGGAGTTAGTTCGACAAATTTGTTGTCGAACTTTGGGCGTTTTACGAACTCCCCTTCTAGTTTTCCCTAGGTATATTACCTCTATTACCACCTATTTTCGTCATGTCAATGTTTCTCTTATTTATAATTAAATTTGTGCATTCCTAATTAAAATTTATTTAAACTTATGTTGATAAAATCTCTCAATCTGGAAAAAATAAAATTTATTAAAACCCAGACTCCAATTTATTTATCCTTACAGTAAATAATATAAAATTCCTCAGAAGTAGTTTTGGGTAACTTAATATAATGTGTATACGGTATCACCTACTGCGGGAAGGACAAGAAACTAGAAAATTATTTAATAATGAATAAGAAATAAATATAACATATTGGCCTTCACACTCCCCCCGTCACAGAGTGACTTCATGTTACTGGAGCTTCAGGCACATAGCAAGTATAGGACTACATCCTGAATGCATCTTCGCAGCACTCTATTAGGCGATAACTTCAGCTGGACGTTTCTTACTAGGCCGTCTTTTCCAGGATACACAGCATTAATTTTAGCTAGAGGCCACTCGTTGCGGGGAGTAACTTCTCTTAGAAGTACAATGTCTCCAACGGAAAGGCATCTTGATTTTGAGGTCCATTTTCTTCTTTCAGTTAGACCAGCTAATGCTTGACGTTTCCATTGTTTCCAGAATGAGTGTGCTAGGTGCTCTGAAAACTTCTCCACTGGAGGAGGATTAGGGTTATCGTTCAGGGTCGAGAGTTTTGCTGGACACATTTGATAGGGCTCATTCGGATCTCAACTGATTTCCCATAGTGGGGTATTGTTCATAATATCTGCTGCCTCAGCTATCAGTGTACGGAATTCTTCTCTGTTCAGAGTTTGCTTGTGCATGTGTCTTAGAGCACCGTTGAGTGCTCTTTTGAACATTTTGATTTTGATTTCCCAAACACCTGCCTGATAACTCGCACCAGGAAATGACTGCTCCCACGATCTACCTGTGTTTTCAAGGTAAGACTTCAGCTCTTCGGTTTGAGGCTTTGAAAGGAATTCGTTTCTTACAGGGGTAAAATTCGTACCATGATCGCTTCCGAAATGGAGACAATTCCCCCGAATTGCCAGAAACCTCCTTAGTGCCAGTTTGAAGGTCGAGGAGTCGAGAGAAGCTAGGGCCTCTACATGTGTTGCTCTGCTTGACATATATGTCAGCAGTAGCACCCAGATTTTCTTAGTCCCTTTTGTAGATCGAGAAGTCCTTGCATCGTTTATCATATAGGGCCCACAGACATCTAGCCCAGTAGTACAGAAAGGTGGACACTGCTCTAACCTATCAGCTGGGAGATTGGCCATTTTCTGCTGTTCGACACATCTTGCGAGGAAGTCACGAAGCAGATGGTGTCCTTTATGTATGTGATATCCACCCTCTCTAATAGATGCTTGGGTGATTAAGCGACCTTGATGGTTGCTTAGTGTATGATAGTGAGATATGATACAAGAGGTTAGTTCGTGCTTTCTGGGAAGAAGGATAGGGTGTTTGAGACCGTATTGAAAATCACTATGCTTTAGCCTGCCTCTAACTCTGATTATTGAGTCTTTGTCAAGGAATGAAGACAAGCTCAAGAAGTCATGGAGAGCTGGAGTCTTTTCTTCTCTGTGTTGTAGCGCAGCAAACAACCCAGGAAATGATTCTATCTGAGCTTGTCGAATAAGCAGTGTCTTTGGGCTAACACCACGAAGAGAGTTTGCTTTCCTTGCATCAAGCAGCTTGTTACAGAACTTAATTACCATGGCACATATCCTCAACATTTTTGTCCAGTGGCGAGTTTGAACGAGTATTGAGTTTGTAATAGAGTTGGAGCGGGACGCAGTGCGGCAATATTTAGATTCGTTTACAGTTTCGGGTAGATCGATCTCAGAGTTAGTTCCGTAGACAGGACGCTGGACAACTTCATCTTCCCACAGGAAAGAAGGCCCTCTAAACCAAGTGGATTTTAAGAGCGAATCTGGACTCTGAGGTCTTGAGGCTATGTCCCCAGGGTTTTCGTGGGTTGGTATGTATTTCCATTGTTCAGCTTTCGAAGTTTTCAAAATTCTTGAAATGCGGGATGATACATATCTGCTAAATATCCTTGTTTCATTGTGAATATAACCCAGCATCACTCTGCTGTCACTATAAAAGGTTACTTCGTCGATGAGTCTGCCATACTCTACTACCATTCGAGCAGTAGATCGGGCTGCCTCATCTGCTGAGCATAGTTCGAGCCTAGGAATCGAAGTAGCATTCCTTGGAGACACTTTAGAGCTTCCTGCCAACAAGGATACTTTCACGCTACCTTCACTGTCGATAATCTTTATGTACATTACATGACTAATAGCTACAGTAGACGCATCCGTGAAGACGTGCAGTTTTGTCTTCATTTGAGAGGACATATCCGATCTACGAAGACAACGAATAACTCTTTTCGGTACAACCAGAAAGATCGTTCATCCAAGTTATCCATGGTTTTGCTATGTCTGGTGCCAATGGTATATGCCAATCAATGAATGGTATTAGATGAATTCTTGTTCTTCGAAACGACTTCTCTTTGTAGAAGTCTAACCGTCAGTATAATTGGGCTCAGAAATCCCAGAGGGTCGTACAGGGAGTTGATAGTGCTCAGGATTCCTCTCCGAGTTATCCTTCGACTGGGAAACTCTCAATACATAATGAAATCGTCTGTTGACAAGGACCAGGATATTCCAAGCGTCTTCTGAGTTTGGCACTCATTAATTTCATGGTGTCTATCTCTGGTGATAGCTAGGACGAAGGAAAGTGGCTCATTATGCTTCGTTCACTCGCAGCTATTTTATGCAGTCTAAGTGAATGTCTTCCAATGATTTCTTTAGTGTTTTCCAAGATTTGTATAGCTTCATCAATGCAGTCTGCTCCTCCTAGAAGATCGTCAACATAAGAATTCTCTCGTATGAAGTTGCATGCAAGAGGATACCGTTTGGCGTAGTCGTCTGTGGTTGTGTGAATTAATCCAAAACAAGCTACAGCTGGTGAGGATCTATTCCCAAAGTTATGGACCCTGCTCCTGTATTCAACTGTTGGGTTATTAGAGTTGTTCTCCTTCCACCAGAAGAAACGCAGGTAGTCTGAGTCGGATTTAATGACATTGAAGGAGTGATACATGCACTCTATGTCTGCAGAGAATCCAAGTTTTCCGTGTCGGAAGCGAGTGAGTACTCGCTATTATCTTGTTGTTAACGTCTGGTCCCTGATAGAGGACATCGTTTAGGCTTATTCCGTTGTAGGATGCTGAGCTATTGAAGACAATTCGGAGTTTTTCTTTCTTTTTATGAGAGACTGGAAAAACTGGGATGAAGTTCTTGCCGTTTGGCAATTCTGAGGTGGGTACCATTTCTACATGGTTTCGCTCCACGTACTTTTGCATTTCTTTAGTTGCCAGCGAGAGCTTGTTTTCTTTTTTCTTCAGAGACGTTAAGGTACTCTTGGTTCTGTTAAAAACTGCAGTTTTGTTGTTTGGAAGTTCAAGGTTAGGTTTCAAGGGTAGAGGAATCCCCAGTTTGTTCTCTTCGTTGTTCATCCGAATGCCACTGGATATGATATCTAGGAAGGCCTGATCCTCTCTTGATAGACCAGGTAGGTCATAGTCTTTAAACTCTGTAAATATATCGAAAGGTCGAGTTGGCCGATTTATCCGCATCTTGTCGAAATACAAATCAGCTTTGAAGTGTTCATGAAGATTTGAGGATGCCTTTGTCTTCAGTGACTTTGCATATGGAGTAGCTGAAGAGTTGTTGGGACAGACGGGTCCCACTAAAGCCAATCCCAAAGCAGTCTTGTGTACAAAGGGATATACGCTGCCAAATTGTTTAGTCTTCATCGCCTCGCCACAATCTGCCCCGATCAACAGCAGAACTTCCAAGGAAGAGTCTACGTTTGGGAAGTGGCGTGCAAATCTCCGTATGTGAATGAGAGGCAACGATGTAGGGAGATGCAACCTCGTGAGAAGAATCTTGTATATTTTCGTTGCTCAGTGTAGGTGGAAGCCTTATCCATTCTTGTTCTGTGACGCCTCTGAGACTATAAGCCCCTCTACTAGTTTGCCATTCACGGACGTTCGCAATCCCGACATGGTAGAGAGAACATAGTTTTGCATACTGTAGTTTGCTTTCAGGTAATCGATCAGGGATGGATGACAAAAGGTAGTGTCAGACTGCTCGTCCAAGATTGTCAAGCATTTCAGCCTTTTGTCAGATTTTGAGATTCTGACTTCGACCAACATGGTTTTAGAGCACACACTTTTGGAGTGTTGTGACCCAGAAGCGTTAATGCAGTTAGTTTTGGTTTGGAAAGGTTGCAAACAATATCCTCCGTTTCATGAAGGATAATCCCTATGCATGAGAAGTAGATGTTTGCCGCTACACTTTGGACATCGATGTTCGAGAGGGCACTCTGAAAACCTATGATGACCAAGATACGCGAAACATAGCTTGTTGTCGGATGCGAAGAGTTTCTTTTCAGTGAAGTTTAGTTTGGCAAAGGCTCCACAGTTCTTCGAATCGTGACCTTTTGTATTGTGATAGATTCAGTTTTGAGTATCAGAGCTCTATCGTAGGGTTTTTCGGGCAATAGGGGATTTCATGAAGTTTGGTTGATTGTCACGATATCTCCCTGTATCTGCACTATCGAAGGACACTAAGCGCTGTTCACTTCCTCTGAAGGGGTTCCTGAAGATGGGCATGGAGACTTCTTCGATGTAATCTTCTAATTGGTTGATGAACTCGTCGAAGTTGAGAAAGGAGCCAGATCGTTTCTCTCTGTCGTGCATCGCCTTTCTTAGTCTGTTCTGAAAAGCGTCGGGCATCTTTGTCCAGATCTCTCTCATTCCAGATGGAGTAGTATACCTAATCAGATCCGGACATTTGGAGGTTGTAGCGCTGAGTATTCTTGCAAAATCTAAGAGGTCTTCCATTAGTTGAGTTTGATGAACTTTTATAGTTGGGAAGCTATACAGTTTTGATACTTGTGAATCGGACACTGCTGTGTTATTACCAAATCGTCGCCTAAGTGTAGACCAGATCTGATTCAGTGTTCGTTTGAGACCTTGATACCCAGCAGACGTCAAGTCAACTACAAACTTCTTCGGACGCCCGATAGTGTTTGCTCTAAGGATTTGCAGAGTATCGAGATAGCCTGCTTCGCTCTCCAAGATGCGTCTTTGAAGCTGTTGCTTCCACAACCAGAATGTTTGAGGATCACCTGGAAATGGGTCGTCATAACCCTTGAGTAGATCTTGCCTCAACTGTCTTCTTGTAATGGAGTCGAGCTTCTCAATATTATCGGGAACTTCGTCTGGTGAAGGATTCTCACATATTGTTAACAATGGGGGTGAAGAATCATAACTGCGCTCTTCGTTAAAGTCTTGCTGAGGGTCTGGGTTGTCGCCTGCAATGATTTCGATTGGGTTACGAATTTCGACAGGCATTATCAAAGGGTTATCAGGTACAAAATCGTCTTGTTCAGCATTTTCTGGTGCGACATTCTCTGGTGCACCTGATAAAACGGTTTGTATCCCTCTTTGGGATACTTCTTTCTGGAAACTGCTGTAAGCTATTTGAGGCTTCATCAGCAATAACGATAGGGAGTTTTCTCGAGTCAAGTGATGCCACGTGTACTCCAGTTAGAGGGTTCAAACCTTTTCTTGGTTTGCCGATAGAAGCCTGTGATAGTATGAAGCTGAGGCTGGATTCTACTTCCTCATCTAAACGTGCTAGAACTCCATTCAGTCCAATGACGGTCTCACGACAGTCTTTGTGGACGAGATTAATTCGCCTCCCTCTCTCTCTCAATAGCGGCTGCTGCTGGTGAGCCTCGACTTGTGTAAGCAGTGGACAACTGCTTACTGGATTCTTCGTATTTTTTTAGATTCAGCTTTCACTTTAGCTATGAAGTTGCGAATAAGGTTTGAATTGCCAGAACTAAACACTCAGATGACGCAGAGATAGTGTTCAAGAGAACACTAAATAACTGTTCGTTTTGGTCTTCAAGCATTTTAAGAGTTGGAATCCTGCTACGAACGGATTTGCTTCCCATTATAAGTAGATAATGTTAGCCTCTTGGTTAATTGAAGTTTTGACTAAGACTGACTTTATCCAAAATCCAACCTTCCACCACAGTATTTCTCTGACTGTTACGGAAGGATAAAGATACTCTAGGGAGAATTTACAGCTTTATTCCGTAAATAATCAACGTCCCTGTTAAGAGGGAAAAACTAACATCAAAATCTATTTTAGTAACAAATACACAAATACCAGAATAATGAAAACCCTAAAAGATCATAACAGTACATTTTAATGGTTTCTAAATTAACAAAGATCTAGTTTTTAATTCGCAAAGATCTAGTTTTTGATTCGCAAAGATTTAGTTTTTGATTCGCAAAGATTTAGTTTTTGATTCGCAAAGATTTAGTTTTTGATTCGCAAAGATTTAGTTTTTGATTCGCAAAGATTTAGTTTTTGATTCGCAAAGATTTAGTTTTTGATTCGCAAAGATTTAGTTTTTGATTCGCAAAGATTTAGTTTTTGATTCGCAAAGATTTAGTTTTTGATTCGCAAAGATTTAGTTTTTGATTCGCAAAGATTTAGTTTTTGATTCGCAAAGATTTAGTTTTTGATTCGCAAAGATTTAGTTTTTGATTCGCAAAGATTTAGTTTTTGATTCGCAAAGATTTAGTTTTTGATTCGCAAAGATTTAGTTTTTGATTCGCAAAGATTTAGTTTTTGATTCGCAAAGATTTAGTTTTTGATTCGCAAAGATTTAGTTTTTGATTCGCAAAGATTTAGTTTTTGATTCGCAAAGATTTAGTTTTTGATTCGCAAAGATTTAGTTTTTGATTCACAGGAAGATTTAGTTTTTAAAGTCAAAGATTTAGTGTAGATATCACGAAGAATAAACATTTAAATTCATATAGGAAATTGGTTGATCACTAATTTAACACGTGTAAACAAAGTGAAAATTATTGACAAGGAAATATTAGACTAGGTAAAATAAATTAATTTAAAGACTATATGTTCTCAAATTTTTAAACATTCACAGCCTATCTAGATTACACAGGAAGTTTTAAATGTAGAATTTAAATCATAAGAAAGTTTGTGTCGTCTAAGCCTAGTAGACCACTAATAATTTTACACTAACTATTATTACTGGATTCAATTAGAATTTAAAAATTAGAAAGAGCACTTAATAAGATTAGCATTTAATAAAGAATGAATAAATTGGATATGCTAATTTCAACTTCTTAATGAACGACCTAAACTACCTAGAGTAAAATAAATATAATTTCTAATAAACTTACGAGAAAGTGATTCCATGATGAACAGTAGGATGAAAAAATTATTATATAAATGTTCCTCAGAAGTAGTTTTGGGTAACTTAATATAATGTGTATACGGTATCACCTACTGCGGGAAGGACAAGAAACTAAAAAATTATTTAATAATGAATAAGAAATAAATATAAATTATTGGCCTTCACAAATGGAATGAGTCATCCATAAATGGAGGAAATAATTAAGGAAAACCTATGGGATAAGACTTCTAAAGGAAGGGGGAATAATGAAGGGATAGCTTTGTAATAAGTCATCCAAAGGAAGAGGGAATATTGAAGGAGTGCCAATGGAATAAGACATCCAAAATAAGTGGGATCACTGGCCATGTATCGCCGCTATTCACTTGACTCCAAAACTCAATTGTCACATAACTACACACCAAGAAGTTTAACTTGAACAAATAACTTTGTATAAAAGATCTAACATTAAAACTTTAATTAAAGGACACATTACTTAAATCTAGGAATTTCCACAATAATTTGCCCCTTTGTACTGATATGAAATGAAAGAAACTAAACCAACGTCAATCATTTTATTAAAATATCAAATAGCACATAATTTAGAAAGGGCTTAATGTAATTAAACGTAAATTAATTCCTGGACAACTTGTTTACATGTTATGGAGGCTCAATATATCTATATTTTATAAGCTCTCATTATTTTTCAATAGATATTTTTTATTTATTCTATAACGCTATGGTTGTACTTTTCAATTGCAAAGTTTTCAATTTTTAGTTAAAAATGGCTCGCAGGTTTCATTTACCATCTCCTCCTTCCTCATCTTCCTCTTCCATCTATTAATGCAGTCAACACTCAACAGTGCATTTGTCTCTTTTTGCAAAATTATTGACCACTACAATCGATTGGTGGTAGCGAAGTTTACTTTCCTGTGTGACAACTAGTACAAAGTCTTTTGTAATTGGTTCTTTACTTAAAGCTGGAGCAAATTCATACAATCGAGCAATTAATTTCGTCATTTATCTTAAATTTCTTCATATTTTCGACTATGAAGTGAATCTAGTGGTGTCAGTGCAGCTATAGTTTTAGTGCACGCGTTTCATGCTATATACTATATAGTACTCACAATTAATTGAAGAGGACATGTCTCTAGAATTGTAACTTCTTAGTAAACCATATTTCCAGAAACTGTGATAGTGTTACCTACAAAGAAATAAAATAATTAGTTATAATATATCAATAATCTGTATTCAATTAGTTAATCCATAAATTAAATAAATACCTAAGTGAAAATATTCTTTCAAATTTTAAAAGATGAAAAAGTAGATAGTAAAGGGAATACAGATTTAGAAAAGAAAAATGTTTTTGAGAAACCATATGGGTCAAAAAATGAAAAAAAAATCAAATAAAGTAAAACAAGAAGTGGCTCATGAATGAAGAAAAGCTACTATGAACATTATTAACATTAAAATCAATATTAGCACTTTTAAAATTTTACTATTGAACTCAGTTTAAGGACAGGTCACTGAAGAAATAGTTTTATGAAATTTTATATCTCACTTACAGAGGCTAGAGAATGTGTATTGTTTAACCTAAGTATGTAGCTAAATATTAATAAACAATTTCATAATATAAATTAACATAGTGAACCCATTTACAATTATAGTATAAACTGATTATACTTATGAATAGAAATAGGCGTACAAACTAAAATAGTACGGTAGGTGTGGTAAGTAGGGTCACGCAGGTAAATTGCGGTACTTTAAATTTTAATTGCAGCCCTCTTAAAAGAGTCTAAAACATTCTGAACCGATATTCCATTAAAATGTTGGATAGCTATCAATAGAAGCTCAGTGCATGCTATAATTTATTAATTTCAGTTTTTAACGTGTGTTTTGAAGCTATGATGTGTCTGTTGTTTGAGAGCTCAGTTAGTTAGTGTGCCGCAATTTACTTGCTTGACCCTACTCTTATTCCGTTATGACCAGATTTCAATACTTTCATTTAAATTAAAATTTAAAATAGTTGAGTGATAATTGCTAATGAAACAATGGTGTACATTCGTTAAACATTTGCAATCATAATACTAACCTCATTTTCTTGAATTGACACTAAATTAACTACTCTCTCTCATAGTCCGTCTACTAAAGGCCTTGTTACACGGTGCAAGTTACTGTTGTGACAGTGGACAGTAGCTGTCCCACTGTGTTGCACGCGAGTAGCTCGACTCGCCTCACCCGGTTACACAAGTGCGAATTGCTGGCTTCAAAATAGGCAGTTACTGAACCTACACTCGCATTGTGTATTATAATATTTATTCAATAAATGAATAACTTCTTATATTTAACATTTTTTTATAAATTTTATTAACAATTTATTAATTTCACTAATAAATAATATTTTATTAGCCCAATTTAAATAAAAATTAATAATTAATATTTTATTAATTTAATTAATACCTAATTACTATTTTTATGATTAATAATTACTATTTTTATTAATTTAATTAACATTTTATTAGTTAATTTAACGCTTATTTAATTTGATTTAATATTAAAAACCAAGGTATATCTGCATGACGTACGAGTTACAGTTATGTTGTAACACCATGCAAGTTGACATCCGAGTTTCGCAGGCGAGTGGCTGACTCGCTCATGAGTGGCGAGTAAAAACAAAAAGAATTTGTAGTAACTTGCATGCGAGTTACTAACCTCCTGCACATGACAATTACTCGGCTGATGCGGTCACACTGTGCGAGTAGCTGCACTAAAGTAACTAGCTAGGCCAACTCTCACGTTTACTCGCACCGTGTAACAGGGCCTTAAGTCTGAACTGCACTGCTGCAAGGAGAAAACTAAATTGGATAATAATTATTTTGGCTATCTGATTCGCATCTTTAAGTATGTAGTTTCGGATTTCATTCAAACGAAATAATTCACTTGGTGGTTTAGTATCTACTTTAGAACAAAAGACATATCACTGAAATTTGGACATACAAGAGACTGGAAGAAGCAGCCAGAAAGGAAAGTGACTTTTAGATGCTCATGGATGTAGAAAATCTCCGTGAAGGAGTTTTGTATGAATGGAAGATGAAATGGAAGCACATACCTAACACGGAAATCTAACACCTCATTGTCGAAGAGCTTATATACTCTTGCGCTATCCTCTAAAACTACAAGTAGGGTTAAAAATTATTTAGATGGTAATAATTAGAAGAGAATATATGAAATCCAAATTACAACAGTTCATCTCTCAAACCCTCGTTTCTTAGTAATCCAATAAGACAACCAAATTCTAAGGAAATAAAAAAAATCATCGTTCGATTCCATTGACATTCCTTTGATGTTTGAAATACATACTTTAAATTTCCCATCTTCCAGGAACATTCTTTCATTTTACCCAATGGGATACATTCCTTATCAAAAATATTGAAATAGTTCCAGGGATATTCAAAAGTATTTCTTAAGAAGAAAATTTTTTCATTCGATTCTTGTGACATTCCCTCATTGTTTCAAGAATAATAATATAGAGTCCAATTGTTCCAGGGATATTCTTTTGTTTTATTTTTGGGGAATACTATTATACGTAACTAGATTGATAATTTTTGGGATATTTATGTGATATTCAGAATGGAATACTATCCAAAATATATATTCCAAGAATATTTCAATTTGGTTCGTATGGAATACTATAGAATTATGATATTCCCTGAATATCCTAGGATGATATCTGACCGAATACTGTAACTCTCCAATAATCCTGGAATATTCCCTCGTATAAGAATTTGAATACTATCCAATATTATTGTTACAGGAATATCCCCTCATAATCAAACTGTGAATGGAGATTAGGAGGGAATATTGTAGATATTAAGGGAATATCCCAGGAACATAACCTTGTTGCCCAGGTTGCATCACAATTATTGCAGATTCTTAGGTATGGGTCGTAATAAAAACGGGGCCTGCCTGTAATTGTAATACATCTTTTTTGTCTTTTTGACTCATTTTAAATATCATTATGATCTAAAATACAGTGTATATATGTATCTTTTTTCTTTGTTGCAGATTCACTTTTGTGCCTGCGAATCATATAATTGCAACTAAGCGTCAGGCCTCTCAGTGAACATGCTGGTAACTTCATCCATGATGGTGTTTGCCCTCTTTGCCGCCAGGGGGTGGTTGTGATAGAAGTAACGTGTTATTAGATAATTGATTATATAATTATATTCAGCATAAAGTGCATTTTTAATGTTATTTATTACACAGGAAGTATGAATGATGTGTTATTCTTGTGTTTTAAATTTTAATTGCTTGTTGCGCTTGATGAGGTTAATAATTTGAAGCTTAATATTTTTATTTCAACATAGAAGGAGTCAACTTTCTTCAAAGTACCTACATCATAGTCAAAATATTCCTTCTTCTTAAATTTTTGTATCACTAATACTCAAATATTATCAGATTGAACATTACTAATAATATTGTTAGTTGGAAATTACGTAAATTTCTAATGATACGTTGAACAACACTTTAGTTATATTCATCCTTAATGGATCTTCTTTCGATTATCATTTTTAGGCTGGGAGCAGTTATTGAAAGTTTCCGAAAAAATTCGAAAATTAAAAATATATATATTAAAAAAATCCAAGAATTAATTTAAACATTATTATACAATCTTACATATGTATAGTTATGAACTTATGATAGAATATAGTTATTATGCTATACAGTTAGTATGAAAATAAAAATAAAATAATTAAATAAAAACACTATCTTTACTATGATAGCTATTTTGACTAGAAACGGAGAGATGAAACTAGTAATTATGGTATGGACGACTATAAAAACTATGATAAATCATCTTTTACATTCGAATGGTCTGTTTACAAGCTACGATAAATTGTAGCGATTTATCGTGATGAAGAATTTGTTAAAATTTATCATTACGTGTAGAAAGGAATTGTGTGGATGGTATCATGAAGCAGACTCAATTTTTTTTTAAATCGTGACAATAAGAATCGATACATTTAGCTACAATTTGTAATTCCATCTTTATTAACAAATACATATCTTATATTTTTGATATAATTAAACATACGTGATACATTAAATTAACTATGAAATAAATAAATTTTGAAATAATTTTATTTGAAAATATATTTCAAATGATTATTTCAAGAAATTTTGAACTGTAGAATGAATTGTTCCGAATTTTCATAGACAAGAAATGTTTTTTTCGAGAGTTACTTCAGTTATCCATAGTGTATCACTGTATAACAGTTATTTTAGTATTCTCTTTGATTTTATTGTCATTTATTGCTGACGAAGCACAATAATCATTAAGATTGAGAAATGAACACGCATGAATCAGTTTTTTGTTCACGATGTCGAAAAAACTTCGAAATTACTTATTTTGTCGATTTAATTAAAAAGAGATCGTAGAATTATTAAAAGCATTCGGTTGGTTTGAAACAATAGTTACTTTTGCAAATTTCCTTTTTTTGCGTTGGAGCTCACAAAGAATTCAAAATACTTGAGTTCGATAGCATTACAGCTAATTCAAAAATAAATTAAATGATCATTAGTTGGTAAAAACTATTGCGGATCCAAAAGAAGAGCATGGTATGGTGAAGAATAATCTGTGACACCATTGTGCAATGTACGATGCTGTTTCAGTTTAGTTGCAATCAACGCAACACCATGCAGCTTCATACCAATTGAACAGTTGTAGTTAAGTTTATATTGAAAACATCATAGTTATGGAACAATTAATAAGTAGGGGTTTGGCCCTTTATTTATTACAAAGCCATATGTAATAAGGCCATATAGCTGAAGTTGAAATGAAAATGAATTAAAAAAAAATAGAAAAATTTAAGCTGTCAGGAAGAAAATGACTCTAAAAACAAAATGGCTCTATGTCAAATCGCCGAAAACATTCGCCGAAAACACTTTCGTTGAAAACACATTTGCCGAAAACACATTACCCGCACGACACATTCACCGAACGAAACTTTCACCGAAAAAATATGATTATTTAGAAGGTAAAGAAATTTATCTCATATGTCCAGATGAAATTACATATAGATGAACCAACATATAAGTCAATAAATTGATTTTCAGTATTCTACATAATTATTAGTTACACTTTATGGAATTTACGTTATTTTAAATAACTCATATGATATATGTTAATCCTATATTCTGTTTACAATTATCAGTTACAAAAGAAAATAAATTTTTAACAGATTTATTTCTAGGTTTTAAGAATATTATATTACTATTACTTTTGTAAAATATTGACGATATGGAGAAGTATATTTGAGTATAAAACGGAAGTCGAAATCAATTTTGTTCAACAACTTCTTCTAAAAAATGAAAAGTTTATGTTAGAATAAATGTATTAAATATCTGTAAATCCTCAACTTTCGAGATTGAATATCTCGAAAACCTAGAAATAAATCTGTTATATTAGCTTCCCTTTCGTACTCAAATACATTTCTCCATATTGTCAAAGTTTTATAAAAGGAATAGTTATATGTAAGTTCATCTATATGTAATTTCATCTGGACATATGAGATAAATTTGTTTACCTTTTTAAATAATCATATTGTTCGGCGAAAGTGTCGTTAGGCAAATGTGTTTTCGGCGAATTTGTTTTCGTCGAATGGACCGACCGGTCACCCCTAAAAAGTCACCTACTTACAGTCTGCGACAAAGCTAATGGATGCTTAATCAAGGAGCAAATGTACCAGAACCTTCACTCTTGTATGGAAGAGGAACATGAAAAGGTGAACGTACCTAATGAAACATATGAACCTAACAAACATGAAATCCAAGACCTTGTAGTTGCAGAACATAACAATAGGCCGATATATCCTCTAAAACTGCATGTAGTCTTAAAATAATGATATGGGCAATAAAGCATGGTAAAACGGGGAATATTTTCGTAACTTGCTATCTGCTACTTCGTCATATCGGTTTTGGTCAATTACGCTACATTGATAAAATTTACAATTTATACAATTATAATTACAATTCAAAATAGTGAACTATTTTTTTAGAATATTTTCAATATATTCTATAACTTCAATGTTAAAATCGACAAACGCCGCAGTTGTTGGGAGAAGTGTGAAAGCTAAAAAAATTGTGTCTGGTAATTCATTGTGCAACCCTCAACATAGGTCATTTTTTAAGATAATATTTTTCCATTAAAAAAGAGATTACTCATCTTCAAAATTCTTTGCTCTTCTTTTGAATCCGTATCAATTTATACCACATCATGTAATCTTAAGTTCTTTGAATGAAGCTTGATAAAGATATTTTACGTTTTATGAGCACTGAAAAGAAAAAGGAAATCTGTAATTGTTACAGTTGATTCAAACCTACTGAGATATATTAATTATTGCTCGAAAGAACAATTGCTTTATTGAACAATTGGTCGAATGAACAATTGCTCTAATGCACAATTATTGCTCGAATTATAAAATTACACACAGTTTTCAAATTTATAAAAGTCTGTTATTCATGAAATGGACTTTTTAGTGATTGATAAAACTGAGTCTATTTGTTCATAGCTATTTACTATTAATCATTGTATAACTGATTTTAAAATTTACTCTTTCCACTTTTTTTTCTTTTTTTTTCTAGAGGCTATTTCAATCATCTCGTTTGTAAAAGGTGAATGGTTATCATGTGGTGAAGTGGTACTATCCATATTTTTATCATAAAACTCGAATGATTATGTACGTACATAGATTAAATTTCGACTAGCCATACATGTATGTGGCAATTAAATAGGTGAAATAACTCAAAGCAATGGTAAACTAAGTAAAGTTTCAGTTTATTTACGTATTATACTATTTAACTAATGGTTGTATTGATAGTGTCTTATGGTTATGACTAGGGATGTGACATTGTGCATATTGCATATATGCAGTCCTCTGCATATATTTCAAGAGCATATATGCTATATAATATGCACGTGTGCATATATGCCATATAATATGCACTTGTGCATATATGCTAACCGAGGAATAAGCACTTCTTGGTCAATTTTTAACATGTAAATGTCTAATCTATGCCGTTTTCTTCTGGACTCCGGCATAGAAAACTATTTTAACTGTGGACCAAGTATATTTTATCAACCTAATCATTCAAATTTAACAAGTTTTTAGGTGGAATATTGAAACTACAAATGAATTAATAAATAATATGACACTTGGTGTTTAGTAAATATTAGTAGTAATTGATAAATAAATGAATAGATACACATATATCAACACTTTATAAAACGTATATATTCATTAAGTAATTAAACGCAAAATGGTTTAATTTTACCATTTAATGACGTAGTGTCGCTGTTTATAGTTGGGGATCATTTAAAGGGAACCGCTGGTCTAACTAGATGGTTTATAATTTTCAAGTTATGAGTTAAGTAATGAATTTTAAAACTATTTAATTTAGTTTTAATGTGATATATGAATGTAGGATAGTTTAGAACTTTAGAAGACTAAATTGGCTGAAAGAAACATTCGCTCCTCTCGTTTCTTGTGATGTAGAACGGGTATTTTCTCAGTACAAAATACATTAGCAGATAAATAGATAATAGAAAGAGATTCACTGTTGGAAACCTGAAATACCATTTAATGATAATGTCCAATTCCAGTTTGAAATTGAATGTGTATATTTAAAATTGACATACTATTAAAAAAGTCTAACTTTGAAACAGCTTTGTTATATTTTCTTTTCTAACGTTAAACATTCCACAGTAAAAATACAAACTTGAGATTACACCTTCGTTTTATTGTAAGTTCCATTCAAACCACCAAAGTACAATTACAATCAAAACATAACTATATACATTATACATATTAACTTTATTTTAAATTCTGTAATTACATTGAGCATGTAATATGCACACTATATTGAATAACTTCTGGCCTTTATAATGCATATTTCCAATATGCATTTTGGTTCAGCATATATGCACATTGACTTTTTGCATATATATGCATATTTCCATTATGCATTTTGGTTCTGAATATATGCACATTGACTTTTTGCATATTATATGCAGAAATAGGCATATAATATGCTGCATATCGTGTCAAAAATTATGCATATTTTATGATGCATAATGTCACATCTCTAGTTATGACTTATGATTGTGGGTGTAGTGTATTGCCATATTTTGGTAAGTTTTGGTGATCTTTTAGGATATAGAGACTATACCACCTTACGGTTGTGCGGAGTATAGATTTCACGACATATAGTGAGGATTAAAAGGTGAAGCTATTTTTGTTTCTGATTGTTGATCCCTGTCCCTTATACTTAATTGCCAATTAACATCAGCGATATGGCCTTTGGTTAAAGTTAAATAGTAATGATTAATGTTAGCAAGACCTCTGTTAATCGTGCCACTTGTTCATTTTTATTTTCCCTACTCTATACCTAATCTCCCTATCTTTTTGACTCTTCCTTTTCTACCACACTCATTTAATTATTTGACCAATTAATTATTATAACAATTATTAATTTTTTTTATTCGAATTATTCGAATATTGTTCTTTTCTTGCCTTTGTTTTGTAGCAATTTACCGGATACCAGCTACAGCCTACATTGTATCATTCACATGATATATCAAAAATACTTTGAGAAATCATTTATATTAATTACTTTTTTGATTGGAGTTTTACGAGACTCTGCATACTGTTGATTATTTGTCATGTGGGATGATAAATTTTAACTTCAGAGCTAACGAATTTTATTCTGGAAAATTAATTTATCTTATTTATTTATTTATGATCAAAATGTTCCCTTACTTTGGACGTGATACATGGGATAATTTCACGTTTAATTACAAATATATACATGAAAGTAGATATAGGAAACATTGAGGCCCGATAAGCTTAATCCTAGTTAAAATTGAATATTTTTTTGTACATTGTGAATTGAAGTCTACAAACAAAACAAAAGAACGAAATTTAACTTTATTTTATGCTTTCTCAATAAGAATGTATTAGTGTATTTCTCAAAATGAATTATCTCAATTTTAAATAGTTTCATGATTTAGTCTGTCTTGAAAGTAATATGAAAAAATATATATATTTGAGAGCCGTCAGCCGTCAAAGAAGTTATCCAGTTTTTATTAAGTGCTGTTTGACCCTCCTACTTTAAAAAAGAACTTTAACATTTCCACTTTGTGAGCAAATTTTAGTGGTGAAAATATCACAGTAGTCTTAAGTTATCACTAAAACAAATATATGTATTGGACATTAAGTTTCTTGTTTTATTTTTGTATATATGAGACATAAAACTCTAGATCTTAACTGGTTATTTAATATGAAAGAATGGAAAAGTTGGATGGGGAAATCTTAGTGAGTGGTACACTATTGGCGAAATTCATCACACCGTTGTCGATAGCATTAAAATTAAAAAAATAATGTTGGAGTGAACAGTTTGAAATATACAAGTATAGATTTTGCTCTTTGAATTATAACAATAATAATGTTTGCAGGGATTTAGCTTTTCCTAGATACTAATAAGATATTAAGGTTCATGATTATTAGAAAAATGAAAGAAAGCTTAATTGGGAGCACATTATTTATTTAAATAAATATGTTGACAGAACATGGAAATTGATTAATATAAAACTAAAAAACGGTAATATAGTATAATTCTTCTCTATTTAATCACAACTGGGTAATAATTATATTAACCTATTTCACTATATAAGAATAAAGAGCCCCGTGGAAAACTGATATAGAAATCAACTGAAAATAAAAAATAAGTCAATCTGGTCATTATTGATGGAACATTTGAGAATTTAGTGATTATCAAAATCTAATATCAATATTCACTATATGTTCCACAGCTGAATAGATATTTACAAGTTTCGAATCTAACAGGTGAGTCAGCGAGAAAAGTAATCCGTACTTGCCGCAAAGGCCCGTATAGAGTCCTAACTAGAAACGAGGTCTTCCTCGTTTCTTCTGGTGGTGAGAGTCCGGCAATGCGTTTAAAAGAACGATACTCTTTCCATTAGAAGGCACTTTTATTGCTGATGCACGACCTGACACAGAGTAATTAGATGATACTCTACTAGATTTTTTGACTTGTTTTAGGTAGTCATCGGGATCATTTACGGCTTCTGAATTCGCAGCTGTGCCGGAAATTGACACTCCCGAGAAAAAATTAGAGTCATCTAGAGATTTAGATAATCTTCTTTTCTTCATATTTAATGTCAGATCATTTTTGCTATTATCGCTTTCAACTTTCCCTCTGCAGTAATCACATTTCGACGTTCTGTTTTTCAAATGCTCCTGGAATTCTTCTGTTTTTTCAGGTTCATTTTCATTATTTTCATTTAACTGATCTAATTTATAATATTTGATTAGATCATAGGAATTTCTTCTTTTTATCTGAAATAAATAGATAGAGTGAATAAGACTAAAAGAGTAAAAATATTATCTGTTAAGAAATATACATCGAATATACAATTAATGAAGTAAAGCTTACAAAATACATTCACATCTTATTTAGTAAGTAAGAACAATGTAACATCAAAAGTGGTATACATTTTAGTACGAAAGAGCTTTATAAGTAATATATTCGATGATATATGTATAATATATATTATGTGATATGCACCATTAGACTTAAAATAATTTAAATATGAAAACTTTTTGAAACAAATTATAATTCAAAGCTTTTAATTCTATAAGATCAGTATACTCACAGTAGTCATAGCTCTCGCATTTATTCTGCTGATGCTGTGTGTTATATCCATATTTATGAAAGGCTTGAAGATATCTGGCAGATCTTCGCACATCTTGTTCAATATCTCCAATAAGAAAAAAAGTCTTTCTGGATCTGTAATCTGGAAAAAGAACGTATATGTTAAGGAACAGCTGAGAGATCACGTGAACAAATATTTATATACTTAATGTCCTATGTTACTTAGATCATAAGGGATTTTACCTGGACAACGTAGCTGTTCATCAGTCTTAGCAGATGAACAACAAGTCTGACTATACAGACTCCTTTCTCACTAACATCCTCTGCAAAGGATGCCAGCTCTCCCATCAGATCTTCGGCTTCCTCATGGGATCTTAGAGTCTGCAGAGAAGAGCTTGAGAGCTTGTCCATTATCTTCTTTATAGCGGTGGTGAATGGAGCACCTGGAAAAGATAGGGGAGAGTTAGATAAAGTAATTCACTCTGGATGGTGATTAAGATAATTTGAAGCAGTTATTTATATATCCTTGATTGAAGATATTTAAGATAAACTAAATCAAAGTATAAAATATTAATAATAAGCTTCATGGAAGACCTATACACAGTATACAGTAGGAGTCAAAAGAAGCGAGTACAAAATTAAATTCGCCAAGAATCATCGTATTTTCGTGTGGTTTTATTTGGCTAATGCAGATTTTTACCATATTTTTAGTTAGCTTTCAAAAATTTCACACCGTGCGTAAAATGTCTTTTAGACGCGAGACATTTTGTATCAGCAACATTGTATATATATAAATATCGCACAAATGCTTCTGTATACGGCAAGCAATCTGTTTAGACGAGAATACGTGGTGCGAGGCAAGTCTAGTAGTGTCGCACAAGCATTTGTAAATAGTGAAAATTACATCACTTGTTATTAGTTATATCAAATGATTGAAGGATAGGTGCTTCGAGGGATAAGGATCACTCCAGAAGGTATTTTTACTTGGATATAAAAGGAAGAGAAGAGGCTCATTCAACCATAATTTAGAAGAATAATTTGTTATAATAAGTGCACAAATCTTTGACTTATAAAACTTAATGCGTGACAAAATGAACGCAATGAAATAATAAGTTGATAGGACGGCAAATTTTTTTTATTCAATTTATAGAGGGTTGGGTGTACCTGGGTGGACAGTCCTGAAACAAATTGTCGCACGATAATGTGAAAATGTACAACGTCTAGAAGGCCCTTTATTCGTTCTTTTAATTGTTTCAGATTGGCAGGAGGGGAGGAGTATACATAATTTCACAATTAAATGAATTAACCTCACTAGATATAATTGCAAGCAGTTAAATCTGAGCTTCTCTGAGTCCCATACAATGGTAAGACCCTCGGCAATTATTCGATATTCAAATTGTTCCAACAGTCGTTCTTTGACAAGTGTTCTTTGTACTGAGGTAAGATCCTGCAACTACCATACCCGGTTCAAAGTTTCTTCATAAATATGCCCTAGTTTCAGAATTATACACTGATTAAAAATAAGGGTTCTTAAAAACATACTAATTTTCGGTGGTGAAACCTAATCTTCTGACGAGCAAAGTTTGAAATTGGTTCGAGCAAGAGCTATTTTGATAATTAAATTATTATTAAATATAGGATAAATGTGAATAAATCGAATTGCACTAATATTCAAAAACAACAAAGTAAATTGGTTAGTAATTAGTATTAATATAATTGATATTATGGAAAACAAAACACAGCCAAATATGACTAGGTAGACGACTTCAAAAATTTAAAATATACAATGCTGGCGTAAGTTAGCTGTAGTAGATGAATTAAATAAACGTGTATTCTTTCTAAAACAAGTATACATTAATTAAAAAAACTATAAACTCTGTGAAACATTTACTTACAGATAACTTCAAATGTGGGCATTTTGAAAGGAATAACTTCGGTCTTATAGACTTAAATAAATTATCTAGAGCTGACTATGTCACAGACGGCAGGTAACTGTTTTGAAATTAGAAAGTGGATTCATTTTATAGGCGAGTTTGAAACCCACGAAAAGGGGCTGGACTAAGGAAAGGGGCTGGACTAAGAATTTCATACAATGGCAATCGAAATGGAGTGCTGTGATTGGCTGCATATCGGAAGAAGATAAAATGTTTTAGAACAACAAATCAGCTATTTGTTCTCAACCACAATTGTTCTGAGGGTTTTATTATTAATACGGGGATAAAGCATAATTTTATTATGTTATAAATTAATATTTATATTTTATTTTATAAATATTTGTTTAGCAACATTAAACGAAGTATAGGATTTAAAAAATCACAATAGTTATTGATATGCAGTTAATTGTAAGAAAGCGTTAAATCTTCAAAAGATTTCCTAAAAAAAGGAAAGATCAGCGTATCAATTATATTTTCTATATCTTTTTCATTTCTAAGATTTAATATTTAAAATAATTTAACTGTTTTGTATGAAAGTCTGTTGGAACATCATTTGCCTAAATCTATTATTAACAACATCAGAATTTGTAGGAATAATATTTGACATAATTTTCTTCTTTGGAGTTCCTGAGAAGCGGCCATTGGGTTTCCATGGCACAGTCTGTTAGTAAGTTTCGGAGTTATTCTTTGGAATTTGTATTGCAAGTTGATTTTTGTTTATTTTTAGGTCGTGGTGTTAAATTAGTATATAATGAAAAACATTCGACAAAGAATGAGGTGATATCAAAGAGGATATTTTACGGGTCAATTACGTACTATCATAGAAAAAAGTAGTGTTGATGTGTGTTTTATTAATTAGTCTAATTCTTTTACCTTTAATTCAAACTTACAATAATGTATTTAAATGTATATAAACTAAGTAAAGTTAACAATTATGAATAAATGTGTTAATGGTAAACTTTAGAATTATTATCCTAGTTATATGTGTAGCGTCTAGTGTACATTTTTTTGTGGTTAATAACAAATTCGAATAGATAACCACGGAATTAATCCGACAATAACATGAACAAGAGACAAAGATGGCTATTGTTTCTGAATTTCTTTGAGGTTTTATAATAGTATTAAATGTGAATGTTAATATTACAACAATAACATATGTTTGTAAGGTACAAGGCATTTCTATTTATTTATTAGGATGTAGGTATTTATATTTGTTCGATTGATTTTTTCAAAGGCTCAAAATATTCTTTTAGTTTTATACCTGATTCCGATAAAAAACTTTCTTTTTATTGTGTTTGAACATATTCATCCATATCTATACATAATTTTACATACTGCAGTGATTTCGAATGCGGAAGTATATACCAGGATATACACTCGTAACTATATGAAGATTAAAGAAGAGACGTTTGACAGCTATCTAATATTTTCCAAAGCTTAACACCGCGTGATGTTACAAACAATAACGTGAAAGATTTTGTTAATATGTAAATCTGACCATAATCCGATAGGAACGGAAAAGTACTAGTAAATGATTGATGAGTTTGGGGTAACAAGTTAAGAAGGTAAATGTTAATTACAATGTGAACAGTGGATTATATGACTGTAGATTGGGTAACTCCACATGCATATTGTATTTGTAAACATCCCAGCAAACCTTCGCCTTGTAGGATTTGAGACGTCTAGTAATACGAAATATGGATTAAATAACACGTTTTGTAGTCGTAACACAATAATTTTGCCAAAGAGTCCAAAATGTTCAAGACTTGGAGTTGACGTGATCGAGGAAGCGACTGATGTCTGCGACGTAATTATTCATTAAAATGATATATTCTTAACCGCATAATTAATTATCACTTTATATTAATTATTTTACTAGAAAAAAACATCCACATTTTACTGCATTATAGAATACAATAATATCCCAATAATGAAATAAATCTAAATATCTACTTCATCTGACAATTTGAAACTTCATTGATATTGAACTTAAGTTAATAATTTATATTTTATTCAACCTACCAATACTGAGAATTAATTAAAATGAGAACTACTCAATGTACATACTTTTCATGTTCATACTTTTCATGTTCATACTTTTCATGTTCATACTTTCCATGTTCATACTTTTCATGTTCATACTTTTCATGTTCATACTTTTCATGTTCATACTTTTCATGTTCATACTTTCCATGTTCATACTTTTCATGTTCATACTTTTCATGTTCATACTTTTCATGTTCATACTTTTCATGTTCATACTTTTCATGTTCAAACTTTTCATGTTCATACTTTTCATGTTCATACTTTCCATGTACATAATTTTCATGTACACACTCTTCAAATTTGCACTTTTAATTCTCACTTTTAACCCTGTATATAATTGTGATACAAGTTAATTATCATTGGGTCAAACAATATTCCATTATAGAACTAATTACAACTGAAACAAAGGAATTTTTAGTTTTAATGATGGGATGTATAGATTTGCTTTACTTCATCCAACTAGCTGTTGAATGTTAGAGATTGTTTTTTTCAGTGCAACTCTCAAATCGTGCTGTACATCCAGTTTGATGGAAAGAAAAGTGGAAACTCACTTTCAAATCCACGATACCAGAACTTATCTTTATATACCAACTAAAATAGAAATTAAATTCTTCTTACGTGTCCGGAAACCTGAAACATCGGATAACTTGGAGCTTATCAAACTTATTTTACAGTGCACAAAATTGCATTATTTTCATTGTAACATTTATAAAATTAAAGTATCAAGCCAATTACTCACTTATACTCAGTGAGAGCTCAGTTAAGGTTCAATTTCAATAATTTTAATTCATTAGCTCTTTCATCACAGTTCAAGACCTGATTCTGGTAGCAAGTACTGAACACAGCTAACACTGCATGTATTCTCTTAGTCAACACTCTCAAAACAATATTATTATATTCCAATTAATAGACAATAATATTTTTAAGGAGTAACAATTTATAAATATTAGAGTCATACTTATTTAATATTTCTGTCACCATCCATTCCATTTTAATTTCAATATAATTTGCAAAAAATTAGCGTTCACTAAAATCCATAGCAGATTTCAAATTAATAAAACTCTTCAGTTATTCAAGTCATTGAGGTAATATTACCTATATTATTATCAGGATTCTTCACTTGGAAGTTTTCTTAATTAAGTTGTAGAAATATTAATACCTAATGTAAGTTCATTATCAATTAATAATATATATAGAACTTTACTGGGTGAGATGATGAAGACTTTTGTCAACAATTCATCAAGAATCAAAAATGTTGTATATGGATAACGTTAATTAAACATATTTTCACAGTAAAATACTAGTAACAAGTGTAATTGAATATAACCGGGCACTAGAACGGAAAGAAAAGTTTGAAAATTCATCATTAAAATATTATATCACCAATTTGAATAATTGATTTTGAATGGAGAAATTTGGATCTTTAAATGTAAATAATTAATAATTAATCGTATAAAAGTATTATGCATATTTTCTCACTATCATTTAAGTTAAGAGGCCTGATAAGAATTGTCCGGGTGTTAATTGTCCGGGGGTGGTAATTGTCCGGGATTGTTAATTATCCGGGGGTAGAAATTGTCCGGGGGTGGCAATTCACCGGTTCCGCAAATTCCATAGTAATTCATAATATTATTTTGCTGCCCCGATCAATATGATTTTTTATGAAAAATATTACAATTATATAATTTTCTTCAAATCGATTTTAGAGCAATCATTTTACTATTATTATTATTTGGAAGATTTGGCATAACTCTAACCCTTCATTTTAAATTGTACTGATCTCGAGTTTAACAGCATTTCACAATATTTTAAATTGACAATAATTCGAATTAACATAAAATAAATGTAAATTTTCAAATATTTCAGTTATCTACCTAATTTTCTGTACAATTTCTTTATTAAATATTATACGAATGATACTATGCGCATTAAATTTCTCTTAATGTGTTTCTATTGTTTAATTTTCGGTCATAAGATTAAAATTCGTTCACAGAATAGGTTTATATTAGGCCTAAATTCAATATGAGATGAAAAAATAAGCCACATATGAATATATAAATATATCAATTTTCAATATAATTATTTTCTCATTCAGATTACTAAATAAAAAATTAAATCAATAAGAGGATTAAGTTTAACATTTGATTTTAATGAATAATTTCGAGCAACGTTTTGGAACATACTCTTACCAAATAGGATGTACATTGTTCTTGTGGTTGAGGTAAGACGTTAAAGCCTCTTCACCTTATTTCGAACATCTCCGTACTGTACAAGCCGTTAGTAATTCTGAGGACCATACATTTCGAATGTACATCTCAACAAGTGATGTTTATGCTGTCTCTTGGAGTCTCCAAGAATTGTGATATTGAGTCAAAAAGCTATGGAGGATAACAAAGATACGAACGTGAGTTTTAATATACTATTTTTTTTTCATTAGTTTAAATTCTTATATGAAAGTAGATACTGATTATACTCTTTTAGGAAGTCTTTTGTAATTTCTATAACAGAGTTGTACGGTACAAGGACAGAATACCTACGGACAAAATGCCTAGGGACAAAATGCCTAGGGACAAAATGCCTAGGGACAAAATGCCTACAGACAAAATGCCTAACGGACAGAATGCCCAACGGACAGAATGCCCAACGGACAGAATGCCCAACGGACATAAGGCCTAAGGGACAAAATTCTTAATGGACAAAATGCCTAATTTACAAAATATATGGATAAAGAAAATAGAAATTGTAAAATAATGACGTAAAAGGATGTTGCAAAGTGAATAAGAGAATTAACTCAATATTTAAATAAATGGGCAGAATAGAAAACATTGAAGTGATATCTGTAATGGATTAAATATTGGTAAATAATGAACATAATACATTATATAGTATTGCCATAATGCAATAATTGAACATTAATTAATGTAAAACATAAGAAAAAAATGTATAATACGTCAAAATTACATCTCATAAAGAATACTGTATTTTTTCCATCGGAACTTCTAATACTATAAGGGTAGTTGAATAAGACAAGTATCGGCGGCATTTTTTTTTTTTTGTAACCAGAGTAGTTAATTGCATGTCAGAACTAACTTATATAGACATTGTTATAATCGCTCTAAAATTAATCTTCCTACATCCTGTCCATTTTTATTGGATATCATAATCATCTTCTTTTATCATTTTTTTTTAAAGATATCTATAATCATCAATTTCATACCAGAACTAACTTATATAAATATTGTAATTACTTAAGGGGACCGACTCCGTAAAAAGTTGAAAATTTAGCAAATATTTTTTTATTGCTTAAATAGCTTCTTTAGAGAAAAAGATTAGCTTTGCTTTTAAGAAACTATTCGCTTGTAAGGGGTTACCATGAACTAAAATAAAAGACTACCAACAAACAATCTAAACCTCTAAACGGCAAGGATATAAATATCATTTAGAAAGATAGAATATATTTATTAGAATGCTACATAATTGTGGTAGCATGTTATAATGTTAAAGTAATTCCCCAATGTAGCAGGTCTCTCGGCGTTACTGCTCTATCCCCGTGATGACTGAGATACCTGAAATTTAAGAAAGGAATTCAAATATCCAGTCATTTAATAATTTACATACCGCACAGGATTTACAATCCTAGCCTTTTAAATATTGGCTTTGACTTTTAAATAATAAAAAAATAAAAAAAATGATGTACAATCATAATTCCCTTATAATAACCGAGAATCCAATTCTATTATATACTAATTTTAATCAGATTTTAATTATGTTTAATGAGATTAATTTAGAGGTAAAGAGTTCTTTATATCTTTATGGATGAAGAAAAGTAAAGAAAATGAATCCTTAACACTTACATCGTTTGATATTGTAGGTCCTGCATGGAAAACACTTCCATAGTGCTATCTCAGTAGTTGGTCAGTTTTAGGGTTTCGCCCGTGGCCAGTTCATCGCAACTCGGGCATGACATCTCTCTCACTCTATGTTCAAAATATGGGTCTCCATTAGAGGTCTCATATCGCAATCGTTAGTTAAAGTCCCGCATTCAAATATAGTGGATTAAACCCTAGCTAGGTAAGCACTTTGATGAGCTGAAGATAGGAATGACATATGGAGACTGATAGCCGTTTAAATATTCACAGTAGGAGGAGGAGATGACCACTGAATTTTAGCCCCAAACATTCCACAATCACAGGTGCGAAATAAGATGTTGCCAGATTTCTGCAGGTAAAACAGGGGAAAACAGAGGACGGCGAATCCACTCATCGCTCGATAACTCATTGTAATGGTCAAGGATTCATATGAATTAATATTGAAATCAAGCAATAATGGATTCGCGGTCAGTTAAGGAATTATAATATACAGCTTCAATTATATGGTAAGATTGTCTGTGTCAAATATTAATACTATAGGTAGCGTTTTTTTTTACCTTTATCTCTTTTCGAATTTAGCTCTTATAAAAATAGTTGTTTATGTTTTATTTTTGCTATAGCAAAGAATTATTGTCGGTTATATGCCTGAAGTACCCAGCTGACAGAGAGCCCTGACAGAGATCCCTGACAGAAAGCTCTGACAGCCCAAGGGGATTCAGTGTCAGACAAAAAACAAACAAAAAAAACATTGTTTGGCTTTTATTACCTGTTCTGAAAACTTATAAATTACTGTATTGAACGTTATAAATCTCCGTCAATTTTGAAGATACGGCATTGCGGTTGGGTGAACATTTGCACAAAGAGGTGATACCACTTAACACCGAACAGAAGGAACTGCATGTCACCGAACCTTGTACATCATCAGGCATCACCGGGTGATGAGGTCGAAGTGCAAGTTTTTTCTGCTGCAACTGAGGTGAGTGAAATTACGTTCGAGAATGCTAAAGATGCTGCAAAATCTATGATAGCAGATTGTTCGAGTGATATTTTGAATGAGAAATGCTATAAATATTTGAATTATATTGACTCCGAGACTGAGATGGAGAATGATTAGTTGAATAGAGAGTTAACTAATTTTGCAATTGATAATCATTCACGTGATAATGAAGGGCGGATAATCATGCCTATTTTGTGGAATGGAAGTACATCTGATTTGATGAATAGCAATTACAATTTAGCTCAAAATATTTTGAAGTCAAATTTGAGTAAGTTAAAAAAGAATCCATCTCGTCTTGCAATGGTTGATAATGTATTTAAAGATCAAATTGATGCAGGAGTCATTGTAGAAATTGAAAATTTCAAAGAATTGCTACATGGAAATGATATTAAATTTCTATCTCACATGCCTGTATTTAAAATGAATAATGGTACCACAAAATGTCGTGTGGTTTATCTAGCTAACTTAGCTCAGAAGCCCTTAAAAGGTGAACCCATTTCTCATAACAAAGCTATTTATCCTGGACCAAATTTGAATAAAAAGATTACCACTGCATTAGTTAATTTGAGGTTCGATGCTAAACTATTGGTTTTTGATATTGTCAAGGCTTTTTTGCAGTTAGGTTTAAAACCAGACGATCAGTTGAAACTATGTTTGTTATGGTATAAAGATGTTAATGCGGATAATTTTGAAATTGTCGCGTATAAGTGTTCACGGGTTCCCTTTGGTTTACCATGTAGTCCAGCTTTGTTAATGATTGCCCTGTATATCATGTTAATTGTAGATGGGGAAAATGATCCACAGGATTTAAGAGATTTAAAAACTTCTATTTACCATAGAATGTATATGGATAATGGGGCTGTAGGAGCACCTAATTCAGACCAATTATTATGGGCTTTTAGACAGATAAGAGACATATTTGGGTCTTACTCATTTCCATTACAGAAGTTTGTATCCAATGATAAGAAAGTAAATGAGTTAATTAAACTAGAATGTAATGAATCCCCTGATGTTGTGACTAAATTATTGGGACTCAATTGGAATGTAGAAAGTGACAATTTGTTTGCGGATAAATGTTACTTGGATGTGGAATGCGACACTAAACGGAAAGTCTTATCAACTTACGCCACTAATTACGACGTTTTCAACATTACCGGTCCAGTTTTGAACCGCGCTAGGTTGTTTCTTCATTTATTACAGTGTAAAAAAGACCTAAAATGGGATCAAAATTGTCAGTTGAAGAGTTGAATGAGTGGCGAAATATTTGCAATCAAGTCAATAAAGCCCAACCATTTGAAATTGAACGTTTTGTAGGTAATGAAACAGACTCCTATCAATTGATTGTATGTACGGATAGTTCTAAAGATTTATGTGGTGTGGTGCTTTATCTGTTGAATAATGAATCTGACAAAATGAATTTCCTTGCAGCTAAAAATAAGATAGTTGGGAAGAACTTGGAAAACAGATCTATTCCATGTCTTGAATTGGTTGCAATACTTATGGGTGTGGAGACTGCAATTGACATGTACAAAGAACTTAGTAGTAATAAAACTGTCAGTCCTATTAAGATAACTAAGTTGAAGTTGTTTACTGATAGTCATGTTTGTCTCAATTGGATTCAAAATTTTCACTCTAAGTATTCTAAAACAAACAAGCTATCTGTTTTCGTAAAAAACAAACTTCGTAAAATCGGCGTCGAATGCAAATCTCATGAAATAGAATTTAGATTTTGCTCGGGCGTTGATAACCCGGCTGACTTCATGACTCGCGTAGTATCTAGCAAACAGTTATTAGAAACAAATTTTCATTCGGGTTTGAATGTAGACTTTGTAGACTCGCATGATGATCAGCACCCTACGGTAATTGTGCCGAATCCTAATTCTGTACACTGTGAAGTTGTTTACAATATTACAAGTGAGTTGATTGCAACTGATAAGATGGAACATGAAATTGTTGATTCTGATAGGGTATCGAATTTCGGGCAGTTGGTCAATGTTCATTATCTGTGTCTCAAGTTCATAAATCAACTGAAGTTAAGATTAAAAGCCAAGAATGGGGAAGCTTATCAAACCTTAAATATTAGGAATGAAACAGAGCTTCGTAAAGAGGCTTACAGGAAATGTATTGCCGTAGACCAGTGGCGTCATTTCCCTGAAGTATTTAATTATCTTCTTTCCAACAGGAAATTATTAAGAGATGCTCCTCCAATAATTAGCCAATTGAATGTATTCTTGGACCAGGAAGGTATTTTGAGAGTCAAAGCTAAATTTAAAGGCTGGAGGGGTAATAAGTTTGGCTTCCCTATCTTGTTATCTAAGCACAGTGATCTAGCTCGAAAGATAGTCTTTGATATACACACTAAGATTGGTCATTCAGGTGTGTACTCAGTACTAACAGAGTTAAGAAAGACTATTTGGATTCCGCAGGTATATTCAGTTGTGAAAATAGTATTGAGGAATTGTATAGTTTGTCGAAAACAGAACAATAAGCCTTTCAAGATTAACCAAAACTCTTACAGGAGCTTTAGATCTGACCCATCTGTAATTCCCTTCAGGAATATCTTCATTGACTATTGTGGACCTTATTATGTCTATATAAATGGTAGCAAAACAAAAGTTTACCTTTTAATTATAAGTTGCTTATGGTGTAGAGCTGTCAATATTAAAATTTCTCTTGATCTTTCAGTTCAATGTTTCCTGAGATCCTTGCAGCTTCACATCTATGACTACGGCATTCCTGAACTCATCATATCTGATATGGGGTCGCAGCTTCGTGCAGGAGCTAACATAGTCGCTCAATTCTTGAGCGACAAAGACTCCGTAGAGTACTTGATGAAAAATTCCATTAAAAAGATGACCTTTGAACAATTTCCTAAGGGAAGGAAAGAGCTTGGAGGACTCATTGAAATAATGGTAAAGCTAGTGAAGAGACTACTAAGCAGCTCTGTTGGTCAAATGGTTCTGGACTATTTTCAGTTCGAGTTCTTCGTAGCGCAAGCGTGTCACTTGGTAAATAGAAGACCAGTAGCTTAAAGGGAGGCTCTTCGTGACAGTAGCAATCTGGATTTTATACCAGAGCCAATCACACCCGAGTTGCTCGTCAAAGGGTACAACTTAGTATCTCTTAATATAATTCCGGAACTTCAGCGCGATTCAAGAGATCCAGACTGGTCACCATTTAACGCGAATCCTGATCTTGCGGAAGACTACAATAATTTGCGCAGGACACGTGAAAAACTTCAAAAGCTTTATCATGAATTCCTCGCCACATTAGCATATCAGTCTTCCAATATGAAGAAAAGATTTGAACCAGTAAAATACACTAACGTAGAGTGTGGAGATTTGGTTCTGATACAAGAACCATTCCTTAAAGAGTCAAGCTACCCACTTGCTATTGTCGAAAGCGTCATGGTGAACGACATGGGAGAGGTTACCTCGGCGCAGCTGTTGAAGGGAGCTACACGTGAGAAACTAGAGAGACACGTTTCTTCGCTGATTCCACTGAATGGAGCTTCATCTGATTGTACAGAAGCTAATTCTTCGCCCAAACCTAGAAAACCATCCCAGCGAAAATCTGCCATCAAATGTCGTCAGATGATCAAGCGGTGCCAAGATGATGGTGCCGTATAAATTGTATATAATTGTTCTACTGTAAATATGTTCTTGTTTGATGTTTTTCAGAATTTATTTAATATTATACATTAAACCTCTCTAAAATAGGGTATTATTGATTTATTTTAATTTTTGGATGAACAAATGTTCGATTTCATTTTTTCTTACGTCGAACATTTGTTTTTGTTAGGGGAGTATATATTATAATTCCTTAACTGACCGCGAATCCATTCTTGCTTGATTTCAATATTAATTCATATGAATCCTTGACCATTACAATGAGTTATCGAGCGATGAGTGGATTCGCCGTCCTCTGTTTTCCCCTGTTTTACCTGCAGAAATCTGGCAACATCTTATTTCGCACCTGTGATTGTGGAATGTTTGGGGCTAAAAGTCAGTGGTCATCTCCTCCTCCTACTGTGAATATTTAAACGGCTATCAGTCTCCATATGTCATTCCTATCTTCAGCTCATCAAAGTGCTTACCTAGCTAGGGTTTAATCCACTATATTTGAATGCGGGACTTTAACTAACGATCGCAATATGAGACCTCTAATGGAGGCCCATATTTTGAACATGGAGTGAGAGAGATGTCATGCCCGAGTTGCGATGAACTGGCCACGGGCGAAACCCTAAAACTGACCAACTACTGAGATAGCACTATGGAAGTGTTTTCCATGCAGGACATACAATATCAAACGATGTAAGTGTTAAGGATTCATTTTCTTTACTTTTCCTCATCCATAAAGATATAAAGAACTCTTTAACCCTCTAAATTAATCTCATTAAACATAATTAAAATCTGATTAAAATTAGTATATAATAGAATTGGATTCTCGGTTATTATAAGGGAATTATGATTATACATCATTTTTTTTATTTTTTTTTATTATTTAAAAGTTAAAGCCAATATTTAAAAGGCTAGGATTGTAAATCCTGTGCGGTATGTAAATTATTAAATGACTGGATATTTGAATTCCTTTCTTAAATTTCAGGTATCTCAGTCATCACGGGGATAGAGCAGTAACGCCGAGAGACCTGCTACATTGGGGAATTACTTTAACATTATAACATGCTACCACAATTATGTAGCATTCTAATAAATATATTCTATCTTTCTAAATGATATTTATATCCTTGCCGTTTAGAGGTTTAGATTGTTTGTTGGTAGTCTTTTATTTTAGTTCATGGTAACCCCTTACAAGCGAATAGTTTCTTAAAAGCAAAGCTAATCTTTTTCTCTAAAGAAGCTATTTAAGCAATAAAAAAATATTTGCTAAATTTTCAATTTTTTACGGAGTCGGTCCCCTTAAGTAATTACAATATTTATATAAGTTAGTTCTGGTATGAAATTGATGATTATAGATATCTTTAAAAAAAAATGATAAAAGAAGATGATTATGATATCCAATAAAAATGGACAGGATGTAGGAAGATTAATTTTAGAGCGATTATAACAATGTCTATATAAGTTAGTTCTGACATGCAATTAACTACTCTGGTTACAAAAAAAAAATGCCGCCGATATTTACTTGAATAAGGGTAGTCTTATTCAACTACCCTTATAGTATTAGAAGTTCCGATGGAAAAAATACAGTATTCTTTATGAGATGTAATTTTGACGTATTATACATTTTTTTCTTATGTTTTACATTAATTAATGTTCACTTATTGCATTATGGCAATACTATATAATGTATTATGTTCATTATTTACCAATATTTAATCCATTACAGATATCACTTCAATGTTTTCTATTCTGCCCATTTATTTAAATATTGAGTTAATTCTCTTATTCACTTTGCAACATCCTTTTACGTCATTATTTTACAATTTCTATTTTCTTTATCCATATATTTTGTAAATTAGGCATTTTGTCCATTAAGAATTTTGTCCCTTAGGCCTTATGTCCGTTGGGCATTCTGTCCGTTGGGCATTCTGTCCGTTAGGCATTTTGTCTGTAGGCATTTTGTCCCTAGGCATTTTGTCCGTAGGTATTCTGTCCTTGTACCGTACAACTCTGTTATAGAAATTACAAAAGACTTCCTAAAAGAGTATAATCAGTAACTACTTTCATATAAGAATTTAAACTAACGAAAAAAAAATAGTATATTAAAACTCATGTTCGTATCTTTGTTATCCTCCATAGCTTTTTGACTCAATATCACAATTCTTGGAGACTCCAAGAGACAGCATAAACTTCACTTGTTGAGATGTACATTCGAAATGTATGGTCCTCAGAATTACTAACGGCTTGTACAGTACGGAGATGTTCGAAATAAGGTAAAGAGGCTTTAACGTCTTACCTCAACCACAAGAACAATGTACATCCTGTTTGGTAAGAGAGTGTTCCAAAACGTTGCTCGAAATTATTCATTAAAATCAAATGTTAAACTTAATCCTCTTATTGATTTGATTTTTTATTTAGTAATCTGAATGAGAAAATAATTATATTGAAAATTGATATATTTATATATTCATATGTGGCTTATTTTTTCATCTCATATTGAATTTAGGCCTAATATAAACCTATTCTGTGAACGAATTTTAATCTTATGACCGGAAATTAAACAATAGAAACACATTAAGAGAAATTTAATGCGCATAGTATCATTCGTATAATATTTAATAAAGAACTTGTACAGAAAATTAGGTAGATAACTGAAATATTTGAAAATTTACATATATTTTATGTTAATTCGAATTATTGTCAATTTAAAATATTGTGAAATGCTGTTAAACTCGAGATCAGTACAATTTAAAATGAAGGGTTAGAGTTATGCCAAATCTTCCAAATAATAATAATAGTAAAATGATTGCTCTAAAATCGATTTGAAGAAAATTATATAATTGTAATATTTTTCATAAAAAATCATATTGATCGGGGCAGCAAAATAATATTATGAATTACTATGGAATTTGCGGAACCGGTGAATTGCCACCCCCGGACAATTTCTACCCCCGGATAATTAACAATCCCGGACAATTACCACCCCCGGACAATTAACACCCGGACAATTCTTATCAGGCCTCTTAACTTAAATGATAGTGAGAAAATATGCATAATACTTTTATACGATTAATTATTAATTATTTACATTTAAAGATCCAAATTTCTCCATTCAAAATCAATTATTCAAATTGGTGATATAATATTTTAATGATGAATTTTCAAACTTTTCTTTCCGTTCTAGTGCCCGGTTATATTCAATTACACTTGTTACTAGTATTTTACTGTGAAAATATGTTTAATTAACGTTATCCATATACAACATTTTTGATTCTTGATGAATTGTTGACAAAAGTCTTCATCATCTCACCCAGTAAAGTTCTATATATATTATTAATTGATAATGAACTTACATTAGGTATTAATATTTCTACAACTTAATTAAGAAAACTTCCAAGTGTAGAATCCTGATAATAATATAGGTAATATTACCTCAATGACTTGAATAACTGAAGAGTTTTATTAATTTGAAATCTGCTATGGATTTTAGTGAACGCTAATTTTTTGCAAATTATATTGAAATTAAAATGGAATGGGTGGTGACAGAAATATTAAATAAGTATGACTCTAATATTTATAAATTGTTACTCCTTAAAAATATTATTGTCTATTAATTGGAATATAATAATATTGTTTTGAGAGTGTTGACTAAGAGAATACATGCAGTGTTAGCTGTGTTCAGTACTTGCTACCAGAATCAGGTCTTGAACTGTGATGAAAGAGCTAATGAATTAAAATTATTAAAATTGAACCTTAACTGAGCTCTCACAGAGTATAAGTGAGTAATTGGCTTGATACTTTATTTTTATAAATGTTACAATGAAAATAATGCAATTTTGTGCACTGTAAAATAAGTTTGATAAGCTCCAAGTTATCCGATGTTTCAGGTTTCCGGACACGTAAGAAGAATTTAATTTCTATTTTAGTTGGTATATAAAGATAAGTTCTGGTATCGTGGATTTGAAAGTGAGTTTCCACTTTTCTTTCCATCAAACTGGATGTACAGCACGATTTGAGAGTTGCACTGAAAAAAACAATCTCTAATATTCAACAGCTAGTTGGATGAAGTAAAGCAAATCTATACATCCCATCATTAAAACTAAAAATTCCTTTGTTTCAGTTGTAATTAGTTCTATAATGGAATATTGTTTGACCCAATGATAATTAACTTGTATCACAATTATATACAGGGTTAAAAGTGAGAATTAAAAGTGCAAATTTGAAGAGTGTGTACATGAAAATTATGTACATGGAAAGTATGAACATGAAAAGTATGAACATGAAAAGTTTGAACATGAAAAGTATGAACATGAAAAGTTTGAACATGAAAAGTATGAACATGAAAAGTATGAACATGAAAAGTATGAACATGAAAAGTATGAACATGAAAAGTATGAACATGAAAAGTATGTACATTGAGTAGTTCTCATTTTAATTAATTCTCAGTATTGGTAGGTTGAATAAAATATAAATTATTAACTTAATTTCAATATCAATGAAGTTTCAAATTGTCAGATGAAGTAGATATTTAGATTTATTTCATTATTGGGATATTATTGTATTCTATAATGCAGTAAGATGTGGATGTTTTTTTCTAGTAAAATAATTAATATAAAGTGATAATTAATTATGCGGTTAAGAATATATCATTTTAATGAATAATTACGTCGCAGACAGCCGTCACTACCTCGATCACGTCAACTCCAAGTCTTGAACATTTTGGACTCTTTGGCAAAATTATTGTGTTACGACTACAAAACGTGTTATTTAATCCATATTTCGTATTACTAGACGTCTCAAATCATACAAGGCGAAGGTTTGCTGGGATGTTTACAAATACAATATGCATGTGGAGTTACCCAATCTACAGTCATATAATCCACTGTTCACATTGTAATTAACATTTACCTTCTTAACTTGTTACCCCAAACTCATCAATCATTTACTAGTACTTTTCCGTTCCTATCGGATTATGGTCAGATTTACATATTAACAAAATCTTTCACGTTATTGTTTGTAACATCACGCGGTGTTAAGCTTTGGAAAATATTAGATAGCTGTCAAACGTCTCTTCTTTAATCTTCATATATAGTTACGAGTGTATATCCTGGTATATACTTCCGCATTCGAAATCACTGCAGTATGTAAAATTATGTATAGATATGGATGAATATGTTCAAACACAATAAAAAGAAAGTTTTTTATCGGAATCAGGTATAAAACTAAAAGAATATTTTGAGCCTTTGAAAAAATCAATCGAACAAATATAAATACCTACATCCTAATAAATAAATAGAAATACCTTGTACCTTACAAACATATGTTATTGTTGTAATATTAACATTCACATTTAATACTATTATAAAACCTCAAAGAAATTCAGAAACAATAGCCATCTTTGTCTCTTGTTCATGTTATTGTCGGATTAATTCCGTGGTTATCTATTCGAATTTGTTATTAACCACAAAAAAATGTACACTAGACGCTACACATATAACTAGGATAATAATTCTAAAGTTTACCATTAACACATTTATTCATAATTGTTAAATTTACTTAGTTTAAGTACATTTAAATACATTATTGTAAGTTTGAATTAGAGGTAAAAGAATTAGACTAATTAATAAAACACACATCAACACTACTTTTTTCTATGATAGTACGTAATTGACCCGTAAAATATCCTCTTTGATATCACCTCATTCTTTGTCGAATGTTTTTCATTATATACTAATTTAACACCACGACCTAAAAATAAACAAAAATCAACTTGCAATACAAATTCCAAAGAATAACTCCGAAACTTACTAACAGACTGTGCCATGGAAACCCAATGGCCGCTTCTCAGGAACTCCAAAGAAGAAAATTAGGTCAAATATTATTCCTACAAATTCTGATGTTGTTAATAATAGATTTAGGCAAATGATGTTCCAACAGACTTTCATCCAAATCAGTTAAATTTTTAAATATTAAATCTTAGAAATGAAAAAGATATAGAAAATATAATTGATACGCTGATCTTTCCTTTTTTTAGGAAATGGTATGAAGATTTAACGCTTTCTTACAATTAACTGCATATCAATAACTATTGTGATTTTTTTAATCCTATACTTTGTTTAATGTTGCTAAACAAATATTTATAAAATAAAATATTAATATTAATTTATAACATAATAAAATTATGCTTTATCCCCGTATTAATAATAAAACCCTCAGAACAATTGTGGTTGAGAACAAATAGCTGATTTGTTGTTCTAAAACATTTTATCTTCTTCCGATATGCAGCCAATCACAGCACTCCATTTCGATTGCCATTGTATGAAATTCTTAGTCCAGCCCCTTTCCTTAGTCCAGCCCCTTTTCGTGGGTTTCAAACTCGCCTATAAAATGAATCCACTTTCTAATTTCAAAACAGTTACCTGCCGTCTGTGACATAGTCAGCTCTAGATAATTTATTTAAGTCTATAAGACCGAAGTTATTCCTTTCAAAATGCCCACATTTGAAGTTATCTGTAAGTAAATGTTTCACAGAGTTTATAGTTTTTTTCAATTAATGTATACTTGTTTTCGAAAGAATACACGTTTATTTAATTCTGTGATGTTTCATAAAAACATCCAAGTAGAAAAAAACATCCACATTTTACTGCATTATAGAATACAATAATATCCCTACAGCTAACTTACGCCAGCATTGTATATTTTAAATTTTTGAAGTCGTCTACCTAGTCATATTTGGCTGTGTTTTGTTTTCCATAATATCAATTATATTAATAATAATTACTAACCAATTTACTTTGTTGTTTTTGAATATTAGTGCAATTCGATTTATTCACATTTATCCTATATTTAATAATAATTTAATTATCAAAATAGCTCTTGCTCGAACCAATTTCAAACTTTGCTCGTCAGAAGATTAGGTTTCACCACCGAAAATTAGTATGTTTTTAAGAACCCTTATTTTTAATCAGTGTATAATTCTGAAACTAGGGCATTTTTATGAAGAAACTTTGAACCAGGTATGGTAGTTGCAGGATCTTACCTCAGTACAAAAAACACTTGTCAAAAAACGACTGTTGGAACAATTTGAATATCGAATAATTGCCGAGGGTCTTGCCATTGTATGGGACTCAGAGAAGCTCAGATTTAACTGCTTGCAATTATATCTAGTGAGGTTAATTCATTTAATTGTGAAATTATGTATACTCCTCCCCTCCTGCCAATCTGAAACAATTAAAAGAACGAATAAAGAGCCTTCTAGACGTTGTACATTTTCACATTATCGTGCGACAATTTGTTTCAGGACTGTCCACCCAGGTATACCCAACCCTCTATAAATTGAATAAAAAAAATTTGCCGTCCTATCAACTTATTATTTCATTGCGTTCATTTTGTCACGCGTTAAGTTTTATAAGTCAAAGATTTGTGCACTTATTATAACAAATTATTCTTCTAAATTATGGTTGAATGAGCCTCTTCTCTTCCTTTTATATCCAAGTAAAAATACCTTCTGGATGATCCTTATCCCTCGAAGCACCTATCCTTCAATCATTTGATATAACTAATAACAAGTGATGTAATTTTCACTATTTACAAATGCTTGTGCGACACTACTAGACTTGCCTCGCACCACGTATTCTCGTCTAAACAGATTGCTTGCCGTATACAGAAGCATTTGTGCGATATTTATACCTATACAATGTTGCTGATACAAAATGTCTCGCGTCTAAAAGACATTTTACTCACGGTGTGAAATTTTTGAAAGCTAACTAAAAATATGGTAAAAATCTGCATTAGCCAAATAAAACCACACGAAAATACGATGATTCTTGGCGAATTTAATTTTGTACTCGCTTCTTTTGACTCCTACTGTATACTGTGTATAGGTCTTCCATGAAGCTTATTATTATTATTTTATTCTTTGATTTAGTTTATCTTAAATATCTTCAATCAAGGATATAAATAACTGCTTCAAATTATCTTAATCACCATCCAGAGTGAATTACTTTATCTAACTCTCCCCTATCTTTTCCAGGTGCTCCATTCACCACCGCTATAAAGAAGATAATGGACAAGCTCTCAAGCTCATCTTTGCAGACTCTAAGATCCCATGAGGAAGCCGAAGATCTGATGGGAGAGCTGGCATCCTTTGCAGAGGATGTTAGTGAGAAAGGAGTCTGTATAGTCAGACTTGTTGTTCATCTGCTAAGACTGATGAACAGCTACGTTGTCCAGGTAAAATCCCTTATGATCTAAGTAACATAGGACATTAAGTATATAAATATTTGTTCACGTGATCTCTCAGCTGTTCCTTAACATATACGTTCTTTTTCCAGATTACAGATCCAGAAAGACTTTTTTTCTTATTGGAGATATTGAACAAGATGTGCGAAGATCTGCCAGATATCTTCAAGCCTTTCATAAATATGGATATAACACACAGCATCAGCAGAATAAATGCGAGAGCTATGACTACTGTGAGTATACTGATCTTATAGAATTAAAAGCTTTGAATTATAATTTGTTTCAAAGAGTTTTCATATTTAAATTATTTTAAGTCTAATGGTGCATATCACATAATATATATAATACATATATCATCGAATATATTACTTATAAAGCTCTTTCGTACTAAAATGTATACCACTTTTGATGTTACATTGTTCTTACTTACTAAATAAGATGTGAATGTATTTTGTAAGCTTTACTTCATTAATTGTATATTCGATGTATATTTCTTAACAGATAATATTTTTACTCTTTTAGTCTTATTCACTCTATCTATTTATTTCAGATAAAAAGAAGAAATTCCTATGATCTAATCAAATATTATAAATTAGATCAGTTAAATGAAAATAATGCAAATGAACCTGAAAAAACAGAAGAATTCCAGGAGCATTTGAAACACAGAACGTCGAAATGTGATTACTGCAGAGGGAAAGTTGAAAGCGATAATAGCAAAAATGATCTGACATTAAATACGAAGAAAAGAAGATTATCTAAATCTCTAGATGACTCTAATTTTTTCTCGGGAGTGTCAATTTCCGGTACAGCTGCGAATTCAGAAGCCGTAAATGATCCCGATGACTACCTAAAACAAATCAAAAAATCTAGTAGAGTATCATCTAATTACTCTGTGTCAGGTCGTGCATCAGCAATAAAAGTCCCTTCTAATGGAAAGAGTATCGTTCTTTTAAACGCAATGCCGGCGTCTCACCACCAGAAGAAACGAGGAAGACCTCGTTTCTAGTTAGGACTCTTTACGGGCTTTTGCGGCAAGTACGGATTTCTTTTCTCGCTGACTCACCTGCTAGATTCGAAACTTGTAAATATCTATTCAGCTGTTGGAACATATAGTGAATATTGATATTAGATTTTGATAATCACTAAATTCTCAAATGTTCCACCAATAATGACCAGATTGACTTATTTTTTATTTTCAGTTGATTTCTATATCAGTTTTCCACGGGGCTCTTTATTCTTATATAGTGAAATAGGTTAGTATAATTATTACCCAGTTGTAATTAAATAGAGAAGAATTATACTATATTACCGTTTTTTAGTTTTATATTAATCAATTTCCATGTTCTGTCAACATATTTATTTAAATAAATAATGTGCTCCCAATTAAGCTTTCTTTCATTTTTCTAATAATCATGAACCTTAATATCTTATTAGTATCTAGGAAAAGCTAAATCCCTGCAAACATTATTATTGTTATAATTCAAAGAGCAAAATCTATATTTGTATATTTCAAACTGTTCACTCCAACATTAATTTTTTAATTTTAATGCTATCGACAACGGTGTGATGAATTTCGCCAATAGTGTACCACTCACTAAGATATCCCCATCCAACTTTTCCATTCTTTCATATTAAATAACCAGTTAAGATCTACAGTTTTATGTCTCATATATACAAAAATAAAACAAGAAACTTAATGTCCAATACATATATTTGTTTTAGTGATAACTTAAGACTACTGTGATATTTTCACCTCTAAAATTTGCTCACAAAGTTTAAATGTTAAAGTTTTTTTTCACAGTAGGAGGGTCAAACAGCACTTAATAAAAACTGGATAACTTCTTTGACGGCTGACGGCTCTCAAATATATATTTTTTTTCATATTACTTTCAAGACAGACTAAATCATGTAACTATTTAAAATTGAGATAATTCATTTGGAGAAATACACTAATACATTCTTATTGAGAAAGCATAAAATAAAGTTAAATTTCGTTCTTTTGTTTTGTTTGTAGACTTCAATTCACAATGCACAAAAAATTATTCAATTTTAACTAGGATTAAGCTTATCGGGCCTCAATGTTTCCTATATCTACTTTCATGTATATATTTGTAATTAAACGTGAAATTATCCCATGTATCACGTCCCAAGTAAGGGAATATTTTGATCATAAATAAATAAATAAGATAAATTAATTTTCCAGAACAAAATTCGTTAGCTCTGAAGTTAAAATTTATCATCCCACACTTGACAAATAATCAACAGTATGCAGAGTCTCGTAAAACTCCAATCAAAAGTGTAATTAATATAAATGATTTCTCAAAGTATTTTTGATATATCATGTGAATGATACAATGTAGGCTGTAGCTGGTATCCGGTAAATTGCTACAAAACAAAGGCAAGAAAAGAACAATATTCGAATAATTCGAATAAAAAAAATTAATAATTGTTATAATAATTAATTGGTCAAATAATTAAATGAGTGTGGTAGAAAAGGAAGAGTCAAAAAGATAGGGAGATTAGGTATAGAGAGGGAAAATAAAAATAAACAAGTGGTACGATTAACAGAGGTCTTGCTAACATTAATCATTACTATTTAACTTTAACCAAAGGCCATATCGCTGATGTTAATTGGCAATTCTTAATAAGGGACAGGGAACAACAATCAGAAACGAAAATAGCTTCACCTTTTAATTCTCACTACATGTCGTGAAATCTATACTCCGCACAACCGTAAGGTGGTATAGTCTCTACATCCTAAAAGATCACCAAAACTTACCAAAATATGGCAATACACTACACCCACAATCATAAGTCATAACTAGAGATGTGTCAATATGCATCATAAAATATGCATAATTTTTGACACGATATGCAGCATATTATATGCCTATTTCTGCATATAATATGCAAAAAGTCAATGTGCATATATGCAGAACCAAAATGCATAATGGAAATATGCATATATATGCAAAAAGTCAATGTGCATATATGCTGAACCAAAATGCATATTGGAAATATGCATTTTATAGGCCAGAAGTTATTCAATATAGTGTGCATATTACATGCTCAATGTTAATTACAGAATTTAAAATAAAGTTAATATGTATAGTGTATATAGTTGTGTTTTGATTGTAATTGTACTTTGGTGGTTTGAATGGAACTTACAATAAAACGAAGGTGTAATCTCAAGTTTGTATTTTTACTGTGGAATGTTTAACGTTAGAAAAGAAAATATAACAAAGCTGTTTCAAAGTTAGACTTTTTAATAGTATGTCAATTTTAAATATACACATTCAATTTCAAACTGGAATTGGACATTATCATTAAATGGTATTTCAGGTTTCCAACAGTGAATCTCTTTCTATTATCTGGGAAAGAACCCGTTCTACATCACAAGAAACGAGAGGAGCGAATGTTTCTTTAAGCCAATTTAGTCTTCTAAAGTTCTAAACTATCCTACATTCATATATCACATTAAAACTAAATTAAATAGTTTTAAAATTCATTACTTAACTGATAACTTGAAAATTATAAACCATCTAGTTAGACCAGCGGTTCCCTTTAAATGATCCCCAACTCTAAACAGCGACACTACGTCATTAAATGGTAAAATTAAACCATTTTGTGTTCAATTACTTAATGAATATATACGTTTTATAAAGTGTTGATATATGTGTATCTATTCATTTATTTATCAATTACTACTAATATTTACTAAACACCAAGTGTCATATTATTTATTAATTCATTTGTAGTTTAAATATTCCACCTAAAAACATTTTAAATATGAATAATTAGTTTGATAAAATATACTTGGGTCCACAGTTAAAATCGTTTGCTATGCCGGAGTCCAGAAGAAAACGGCATAGATAAGACATTTACATGTTAAAAATTGACCAAGAAGTGCATATTTCTCGGTTAGCATATTTGCACACGTTCATATTATATGCTCTTGAAATATATACAGAGGACTGCATATATGCAATATGCACAATGTCACATCCCTAGTCATAACCATAAGACACTATCAATGCAACCATTAGTTAAATAGTATAATACGTAAATAAACTGAAACTTTACTTAGTTTACCATTACTTTGAGTTATTTCACCTATTTAATTGCCACATACATGTATGGCTAGTCGAAATTTAATCTACGTACATAATCATTCGAGTTTTATGATAAAAATATGGATAGTACCACTTCACCACATGATAACCATTCACCTTTTACAAACGAGATGATTGAAATAGCCTCTAGAAAAAAAAGGAAAAAAAAGTGGGAAGAGTAAATTTTAAAATCAGGTATACAATGATTAATAGTAAATAGCTATGAACAAATAGACTCAGTTTTATCAATCACTAAAAAGTCCATTTCATGAATAACAGACTTTTATAAATTTGAAAACTGTGTGTACTTTTATAATTCGAGCAATAATTGTGCATTAGAGCAATTGTTCATTCGACCAATTGTTCAATAAAGCAATTGTTCTTTCGAGCAATAATTAATATATCTCAGTAGGTTTGAATCAACTGTAACAATTACAGATATCCTTTTTCTTTTCAGTGCTCATAAAACGTAAAATATATTTATCAAGCTTCATTCAAAGAACTTAAAATTACATGATGTGGTGTAAATTGATACGGATTCAAAAGAAGAGCAAAGAATTTTGAAGATGAGTAATCTCTTTTTTAATGGAAAAATATTATCTTAAAAAATGACCTATGTTGAGGGTTGCACAATGAATTACCAGACAATTTTTTTAGCTTTCACACTTCTCCCAACAACTGCGGCGTTCGTCCATTTTAACATTGAAGTTATAGAATATATTGAAAATATTCTAAAAAAATAGTTCACTATTTTAAATTGTAATTATAATTGTATAAATTGTAAATTTTATCAATGTAGCGTAATTGACCAAAACCGATATGACGAAGTAGCAGATAGCAAGTTACGAAAATATTCCCCGTTTTACCATGCTTTATTGCCCATATCATTATTTTAAGACTATATGCAGTTTTAGAGGATATATAGGCCTATTGTTATGTTCTGCAACTACAAGGCCTTGGATTTCATGTTTGTTAGGTTCATATGTTTCATTTAGTACGTTCACCTTTTCATGTTCCTCTTCCATACAAGAGTGAAGGTTCTGGTACATTTGCTCCTTAATTAAGCATCCACTAGCTTTGTCGCAGACTGTAAGTAGGTGATTTTGTAGGGGTGACCGGTCGGTCCATTCGACGAAAACAAATTCGCCGAAAACACATTTGCCTAACGACACTTTCGCCGAACAATATGATTATTTAAAAAGGTAAACAAATTTATCTCATATGTCCAGATGAAATTACATATAGATGAACTTACATATAACTATTCCTTTTATAAAACTTTGACAATATGGAGAAATGTATTTGAGTACGAAAGGGAAGCTAATATAACAGATTTATTTCTAGGTTTTCGAGATATTCAATCTCGAAAGTTGAGGATTTACAGTTATTTAATACATTTATTCTAACATAAACTTTTCATTTTTTAAGAGAAGTTGTTGAACAAAATTGATTTCGACTTCCGTTTTATACTCAAATATACTTCTCCATATCGTCAATATTTTACAAAAGTAATAGTAATATAATATTCTTAAAACCTAGAAATAAATCTGTTAAAAATTTATTTTCTTTTGTAACTGATAATTGTAAACAGAAAATAGGATTAACATATATCATATGAGTTATTTAAAATAACGTAAATTCCATAAAGTGTAACCAATAATTATGTAGAATACTGAAAATCAATTTATTGACTTATATGTTGGTTCATCTATATGTAATTTTATCTGGACATATGAGATAAATTTCTTTACCTTCTAAATAATCATATTTTTTCGGTGAAAGTTTGGTTCGGTGAATGTGTCGTGCGGGTAATGTATTTTCGGCAAATGTGTTTTCAACGAAAGTGTTTTCAGCGAATGTTTTCTGCGATTTGACATAGAGCCATTTTGTTTTTAGAGTCACTTTCTTCCTGACAGCTTCAATTTTTCTAGTTTTTTTAATTCATTTTCATTTCAACTTCAGCTATATGGCCTTATTACAAATGGCTTCGTAATAAATAAAGAAGGGCCAAACCCCTACTTATTAATTGTTCCATAACTATGATGTTTTCAATATAAACGTAACTACAACTGTTCAATTGGTATGAAGCTGCATGGTGTTGCGTTGATTGCAACTAAACTGAAACAGCATCGTACATTGCACAATGGTGTCACAGATTATTCTTCACTATACCATGCTCTTCTTTTGGATCCGCAAAAGTTTTTACCAACTAATGATATTTAATTTATTTTTGAATTAGCTGTAATGCTATCGAACTCAAGTATTTTGAATTCTTTGTGAGCTGCAACGTAATAAAAAGGAAATCTGCAAAAGTAACTATTGTTTCGAATCAACCGAATGCTTTTAATAAATCTACGGTCTCTTTTTAATTAAATCGAAAAAATAAGTAATTACGAAGTTTTTTCGACATCGTGAACAAAAAACTGATTCATGCGTGTTCATTTCTCAATCTTAATGATTATTGTGCTTCGTCAGCAATAAATGATAATAAAATCAAAGAGAATACTAAAATAACTGTTATACAGTGATACACCATGGGTAACTGAAGTAACTCTCGAAAAAAACATTTCTTGTCTATGAAAATTCGGAACAATTCATTCTACAGTTCAAAATTTCGTGAAATAATCATTTGAAATATATTTTCAAATAAAATTATTTCAAAATTTATTTATTTCATAGTTAATTTAATGTATCACGTATGTTTAATTATATCAAAAATATAAGATATGTATTTGTTAATAAAGATGGAATTACAAATTGTAGCTAAATGTATCGATTCTTATTGTCACGATTTAAAAAAAAATTGAGCCTGCTTCATGATACCATCCACACAATTCCTTTCTACACGTAATGATAAATTTTAACAAATTCTTCATCACGATAAATCGCTACAATTTATCGTAGCTTGTAAACAGACCATTCGAATGTAAAAGATGATTTATCATAGTTTTTATAGTCGTCCATACCATAATTACTAGTTTCATCTCTCCGTTTCTAGTCAAAATAGCTATTATAGTAAAGATAATGTTTTTATTTAATTATTTTATTTTTATTTTCATACTAGCTGTATAGCATAATAACTATAATCTATCATAAGTTCATAACTATACATATGTAAGATTGTATAATAATGTTTAAATTAATTATTGAATTTTTTTAATATATATTTTTGATTTTCGAATTTTTTCGGAAACTTTCAATAACTGCTCCCAGCCTGAAAATTATAATCGAAAGAAGATCCATTAAGGATGAATATAACTAAAGTGTTGTTCAACGTATCATTAGAAATTTACGTAATTTCCAACTAACAATATTATTAGTAATGTTCAATCTGATAATATTTGAGTATTAGTGATACAAAAATTTAAGAAGAAGGAATATTTTGACTCGGATGTAGGTACTTTGAAGAAAGTTGACTCCTTCTATGTTGAAATAAAAATATTAAGCTTCAAATTATTAACCTCATCAAGCGCAACAAGCAATTAAAATTTAAAACACAAGAATAACACGTCATTCATACTTCCTGTGTAATAAATAACATTAAAAATGCACTTTATGCTGAATATAATTATATAATCAATTATCTAATAACACGTTACTTCTATCACATCCACCCCCTGGCGGCAAAGAGGGCAAACACCATCATGGATGAAGTCACCAGCATGTTCACTGAGAGGCCTGACGCTTAGTTGCAATTATCTGATTCGCAGGCACAAAAGTGAATCTGCAACAAAGAAAAAAGATACATATATACACTGTATTTTAGATCATAATGATATTTAAAATGAGTCAAAAAGACAAAAAAGATGTATTACAATTACAGGCAGGCCCCGTTTTTATTACGACCCATACCTAAGAATCTGCAATAATTGTGATGCAACCTGGGCAACAAGGTTATGTTCCTGGGATATTCCCTTAATATCTACAATATTCCCTCCTAATCTCCATTCACAGTTTGATTATGAAGGGATATTCCTGTGACAATAATATTGGATAGTATTCAAATTCTTATACGAGGGAATATTCCAGGAATATTGGAGAGTTACAGTATTCGGTCAGATATCATCCTAGGATATTCAGGGAATATCATAATTCTATAGTATTCCATACGAACCAAATTGAAATATTCTTGGAATATATATTTTGGATAGTATTCCATTCTGAATATCACATAAATATCCCAAAAATTATCAATCTAGTTACGTATAATAGTATTCCCCAAAAATAAAACAAAAGAATATCCCTGGAACAATTGGACTCTATATTATTATTCTTGAAACAATGAGGGAATGTCACAAGAATCGAATGAAAAAATTTTCTTCTTAAGAAATACTTTTGAATATCCCTGGAACTATTTCAATATTTTTGATAAGGAATGTATCCCATTGGGTAAAATGAAGGAATGTTCCTGGAAGATGGGAAATTTAAAGTATGTATTTCAAACATCAAAGGAATGTCAATGGAATCGAACGATGATTTTTTTTTATTTCCTTAGAATTTGGTTGTCTTATTGGATTACTAAGAAACGAGGGTTTGTGAGATGAACTGTTGTAATTTGGATTTCATATGTTCTCTTCTAATTTTTACCATCTAAATAATTTTTAACCCTACTTGTAGTTTTAGAGGATAGCGCAAGAGTATATAAGCTCTTCGACAATGAGGTGTTAGATTTCCGTGTAAGGTATGTGCTTCCATTTCATCTTCCATTCATACAAAACTCCTTCATGGAGATTTTCTACATCCATGAGCATCTAAAAGTCACTTTCCTTTCTGGCTGCTTCTTCCAGTCTCTTGTATGTCCAAATTTCAGTGATATGACCTTTTGTTCTAAAGTAGATACTAAACCACCAAGTGAATTATTTCGTTTGAATGAAATCCGAAACTACATACTTAAAGATGCGAATCAGGTAGCCAAAATAATTTTTATCCCATTTAGTTTTCTCCTTGCAGCAGTGCAGTTCAGACTTAAGGCCCTGTTACACGGTGCGAGTAAACGTGAGAGTTGGCCTAGCTAGTTACTTTAGTGCAGCTACTCGCACAGTGTGACCGCATCAGCCGAGAAATTGTCATGTGCAGGAGGTTAGTAACTCGCATGCAAGTTACTACAAATTCTTTTTGTTTTTACTCGCCACTCATGAGCGAGTCAGCCACTCGCCTGCGAAACTCGGATGTCAACTTGCATGGTGTTACAACATAACTGTAACTCGTACGTCATGCAGATATACCTAGGTTTTTAATATTAAATCAAATTAAATAAACGTTAAATTAACTAATAAAATGTTAATTAAATTAATAAAAATAGTAATTATTAATCATAAAAATAGTAATTAGGTATTAATTAAATTAATAAAATATTAATTATTAATTTTTATTTAAATTGGGCTAATATAATATTATTTATTAGTGAAATTAATAAATTGTTAATAAAATTTAAAAAAAATATTAAATATAAGAAGTTATTTATTTATTGAATAAATATTATAATACACAATGCGAGTGTAGGTTCAGTAACTGTCTATTTTCAAGCCAGCAGTTCGCACTTGTGTGACCGGGTGAGGCGAGTCGAGCTACTCGCGTGCGAGCACAGTGGGACAGCTACTGCCCACTGTCACAACAGTAACTTGCACCGTGTAACAAGGCCTTTAGTAGACGGACTATAAGAGAGAGTAGTTAATTTAGTGTCAATTCAAGAAAATGAGGTTAGTATCATGATTGCAAATGTTTAACGAATGTACACCATTGTTTCATTAGCAATTATCACTCAACTATTTTAAATTTTGGTTTAAAGTTAAGTATTGAAATCTGGTCATAACGGAATAAGAGTAGGGTCAAGCAAGTAAATTACGGCACACTAACTAACTGAGCTCTCAAACAACAGACACATCATAGCTTCAAAACACACGCTAAAAACTGAAATTAATAAATTATAGCATGCACTGAGCTTCTTTTGATAGCTATCCAACATTTTAATGGAATATCGGTTCAGAATGTTTTAGACTCTTTTGAGAGGGCTGCAATTAAAATTTAAAGTACCGCAATTTACCTGCGTGACCCTACTTACCACACCTACCGTACTATTTTAGTTTGTACGCCAATTTCTATTCATAAGTATAATCAGTTTATACTTCAATTGTAAATGGGTTCACTATGTAAATTTATATTATGAAATTGTTTATTAATATTTAGCTACATATTTAGGTTAAACAATACACATTCTCTAGCCTCTGTAAGTGAGATATAAAATTTCATAAAACTATTTCTTCAGTGACCTGTCCTTAAACTGAGTTCAATAGTAAAATTTTAAAAGTGCTAATAATGATTTTAATGTTAATAATGTTCATAGTAGCTTTTCTTCATTCATGAGCCACTTCTTGTTTTACTTTATTTGATTTTTTTTTCATTTTTTTGACCCATATGGTTTCTCAAAAACATTTTTCTTTTCTAAATCTGTATTCCCTTTACTATCTACTTTTTCATCTTTTAAAATTTGAAAGAATATTTTCACTTAGGTATTTATTTAATTTATGGATTAACTAATTGAATACAGATTATTGATGTATTATAATTTATAACTAATTATTTTATTTCTTTGTAGGTACCATTATCACAGTTTCTGGCAATATGGTTTACTAAGAAGTTACAATTCTAGAGACATGTTCTCTTCAATTAATTGTGAGTACTATATAGTATATAGCATGAAACGCGTGCACTAAAACTATAGCTGCACTGACACCACTAGATTCACTTCATAGTCGAGAATATGAAGAAATTTAAGATTAATGACGAAATTAATTGCTCGATTGTATGAATTTGCTCCAGCTTAAAGTAAAGAACCAATTACAAAAGACTTTGTACTAGTTGTCACACAGGAAAGTAAACTTCGCTACCACCAATCGATTGTAGTGGTCAATAATTTTGCAAAAAGAGACAAATGCACTGTTGAGTGTTGACTGCATTAATAGATGGAAGAGGAAGATGAGGAAGGAGGAGATGGTAAATGAAACCTGCGAGCCATTTTTAACTAAAAATTGAAAACTTTGCAATTGAAAAGTACAACCATAGCGTTATAGAATAAATAAAAAATATCTATTGAAAAATAATGAGAGCTTATAAAATATAGATATATTGAGCCTCCATAACATGTAAACAAGTTGTCCAGGAATTAATTTACGTTTAATTACATTAAGCCCTTTCTAAATTATGTGCTATTTGATATTTTAATAAAATGATTGACGTTGGTTTAGTTTCTTTCATTTCATATCAGTACAAAGGGAAAAATTATTGTGGAAATTCCTAGATTTAAGTAATGTGTCCTGTAATTAAAGTTTTAATGTTAGGAGATCTTTTATACAAAGTTATTTGTTCAAGTTAAACTTCTTGGTGTGTAGTTATGTGACAATTGAGTTTTGGAGTCAAGTGAATAGCGGCGATACATGGCCAGTGATCCCTCTTATTTTGGATGTCTTATTCCATTGGCACTCCTTCAATATTCCTTCTTCCTTTGGATGAATTATTCCAAAGATATCCCTTCATTATTCCCCCTTCCTTTAGAAGTCTTATTCCATAGGTTTTCCTTAATTATTTTCTCCATTTATGGATGACTCATTCCATTTGTGAAGGCCAATATGTTATATTTATTTCTTATTCATTATTAAATAATTTTCTAGTTTCTTGTCCTTCCCGCAGTTGGTGATACCGTATACACATTATATTAAGTTACCCAAAACTACTTCTGAGGAACATTTATATTATAATTTTTTCATCCTACTGTTCATCATGGAATCACTTTCTCGTAAGTTTATTAGAAATTATATTTATTTTACTCTAGGTAGTTTAGGTCGTTCATTAAGAAGTTGAAATTAGCATATCCAATTTATTCATTCTTTATTAAATGCTAATCTTATTAAGTGCTCTTTCTAATTTTTAAATTCTAATTGAATCCAGTAATAATAGTTAGTGTAAAGTTATTAGTGCTACTAGGCTTAGCCGACCAAACTTTCTTAAGTTTAAATTCTAAATTCAAAACTTCCTGTGTAATCTAGATAGGCTGTGAATATTTAAAAATTTGAGAACAGTGCATATAGTCTTCAAATTAATTTATTTTAACTAGTCTAATATTTCCTTGTCAATAATTTTAACTTTGTTTACAAGTGTTAAATTAGTGATCAACCAATTTCCTATATGAATTTAAATGTTTATTCTTCGTGATATCTACACTAAATCTTTGACTTTAAAAACTAAATCTTCCTGTGAATTAAAAACTAAATCTTTGCGAATCAAAAACTAAATCTTTGCGAATTAAAAAAATAAATCTTTGCGAATTAAAAACTAAATCTTTGCGAATTAAAAACTAAATCTTTGCGAATTAAAAACTAAATCTTTGCGAATTAAAAACTAAATCTTTGCGAATTAAAAGCTAAATCTTTGCTTGCAAATTAAAAACTAAATCTTTGCTTGCAAATTAAAAACTAAATCTTTGCGAATTAAAAACTAAATCTTTGTTAATTTAGAAACCATTAAAATGTACTGTTATGATCTTTTAGGGTTTTCATTATTCTGGTATTTGTGTATTTGTTATTAAAATAGATTTTGATGTTAGTTTTTCCCTCTTTACAGGGACGTTGATTATTTACGGAATAAAGCTGTAAATTCTCCCTAGAGTATCTTTATCCTTCCGTAACAGTCCGAGAAATACTGTGGTGGAAGGTTGGATTTTGGATAAAGTTCGTCTTAGTCAAAACTTCAATTAACCAAGAGGCTAACATTATCTACTTATAATGGAAAGCAAATCCGTTCGTAGCAGGATTCCAACTCTTAAAATGCTTGAAGACCAAAACGAACAGTTATTTAGTGTTCTCTTGAACACTATCTCTGCGTCATCTGGAGTATTTAGTTCTGGCAATTCAAGCCTTATTCGCAACTTCATAGCTAAAGTGAAAGCTGAATCTAAAAAATACGAAGAATCCAGTAAGCAGTTGTCCACTGCTTACACAAGTCGAGGCTCACCAGCAGCAGCCGCTATTGAGAGAGGGAGGGAGGCGAATTAATCTCTTCCACAAAGACTGTCGTGAGACCGTCATTTTATTAGAACTGTACGTTTTCCCTTATTAATATAGACTATCCGGTGAAATGCTCGAAATACAATTGCTCGAAATACAATTGCTCGAAATCAATTGCTCTAATAAACAATTGCTCGAAATCAATTGCTCTAATAAACAATTGCTCGAATGAACAATTGATCGAAGAACATTTTCTCGAACGAACAATCGCTCGAATGAACAATTGCTCGAAATACAATTGATCGAAGAACATTTTCTCGAACGAACAATTGCTCGAATGATTAATTGCTCGAATAATTAATTCCTCGAATGGGGTAGAAGAGGAAAATTCAACAAGATAGGGAGATCAGGTAAAATAACAAAAATATAAAATATACAAGTGCAACGATTAACAGAGGTCGTGCTAACTTTAATTAGTAAGAATAAACTTTAACCAAAGGCCATATCACTAATGTCAAAAGGAAACTAAGAAAAAGGGACTTAAAAAAGCAATCAGAAAGGAAAATAGCTTAGATTTTAATTCTCACAATATGCCGATAAATCTATACTCCGCACAACCGTAAGGTGGTATAGTCTCTACATCCTAAAAGATCACCAAAACTTACCAAAATATGGCAATACACTGCACCCATAACTGTAACTGTCTTCAAATATTCAACAACCATCAACTCAACCAATAATTAATTAGTATAATACGTAAATATACTGAAACTTTACTTTTGGGACAAAGATATAGGCTAGTTGAAAATTAATATACATAATCATTCTGGTTTTATGATAAAAACTACATAAACACTATGAAACATTACCAATTCACCACAAGATACCCATTCACATGTTACAGACAAGATGGAAATAAAATAAGAAAACAGGAAGTGTAAAATCTAAAATCAGTTATACAATGATTAATACTATATAGCAATGAAAAAATAGACACAGTTATTATCAATTACTAAAAAAATAGGATGGTTGGTGCAGCTTCACTTCATGAATGAATGACTTTTATATATCTGAAAACTGTGCGCAATATAATAATTCGAGCAATAAACTGAATTTATTTCTTAGTTAAATCATTTTCATTCACTTTTAACACATTTAAGCCCCTTTAAATAATCAAAGGGTTGACAAAAAGATTAAATCAATAGATGCAAAACTTTCTTTTCAAACATTTCAGAATACAAAGAATAGTACAAACACAAGCTTTACAGGTTAAAATTACCAGTGAGTGTGATTTTCCATCCTATTATTTTATAATTTTAAATTGGGTTAATTAATGTTTTTTATTTGTAAATACTAACTTTACTGCTTGATTCAGGGTTAGAAACTAAAGTAGTATTAATCATATTTCTATGTTATTTTTTTTTAACTTCAAATAACACTTTACTCGATAACTTTGAAATTTGAAATTGTTTACTTATCGTTTTTTGTTTCCAGCTCATGCACTCATCAAATATATTGAAAAAAATTTAAAAGAGTCAAAATATCTCAATAACTATTACTGAAATATATTTTATCTATTATTTTATTATACTAATGACAAATCAACAGTTTATTAAGTCATATATGTCCAGAGTTGCGTAAAAGTAAATCTATATTAATAAGATTCAAATAATGGGACGTACTGGAATTTTTAGCCTGTAAAGCTTATGTTTGTTCTATTCCTTTTATTCTGAAATGTTTGGAAAGAAAGTTTTGCATCTATAGATTTAAACCTTTTTGTCGACTATTTGAATATTAAAGTCGTTAAATGTGAAATAAAATGATTTTTGTTTTACTGCAATCATAATTTCAATGCCTCTTCATTCACAATTTCGGACTATACACAACACAATTAACATTTATACTAAATTCTTAGGTTAAAATAATAATATACTTCACATTAAATTCAATTCATGATAGGTTAAGTTTACAAGTGCATAAAAACTCACCCAAAATAAAATTATAATATATTGCATGGCAGTTGTCCTCATGGCAGTTGTCCTCATGGCAGTTGTCCACTATGGAAGTTATCCGCATGGCAGTTGTCCGTACACCATGTGGTACACCATAATTTCACTCCCTCCACACTGACTTATAGTCAGCAAAATGAAACTTTTTTGTGCATTTTCTTGGAAATGTTTGCCTGGGAAGTAAATTAAAAAAACGGTAAAAATTGCAAAATAAAACATCAAACGCTGCCGTTAAAATATTCATACATATATAGAAAATTATTTATTGTTCGATGATATTCGAGAACACGAAAAGAAATAATAACAAATTGTGTTGTGATTAAAACTAGAATTGTATTCACCATAAATGTTAGAGTTTAACGGAACAGATATTACGAAGAATTTTCTGAATTTAAACAACTGGAATCTGTAACATTTACTTAAAAATCCATTCAAATGAGTAGTACCTCATTCAGAATTTGTTTAAGAGTAACTAATCTATTTAAAGTCGGCACAGTAAGATTTGAAGACCACAGAATAGATTCTTCAAATTTCTCTCCAATGGGAACACACTAATAGATATTAAAAATTGAACTAGGTTACACAGCAACCGACAGCTAGTTGCAAAAAATGGATCTTTCCCATTTGACGAGCCCCAACAGATTAAATTTAAAGTAGTTTTTTATATGTATTTGTCTCGGCACGACGGACCAAGAAAACATACTAGCAGGAGTATGTTTATTTAGTTAGTAACCTGTAGAAGATAAATTACATACAGATAATTATTCGCACAAATCAGTACCTATATACAATAGTAATATAAATAGCATCATTAGAATTAGTTAGGAACAATTACTACATAATATAGTAAAATATAATCAAACTATTACAGCACTGAATTTAAATGAAAACTATAGAATAATAGTTGTAGGATAATATATAGATATGTGACAATGTAAGATTTTAAATTAAAGGACGATATAGAATTTAATATTTGAATTAGATTTAAAATAATAAATGAACCGCAGACTTACAACTATTATTATTAACTAATAATTTTTAGTTTCTATGGACAAAAATACATGTAAAAAAAATGGAATTAAATTTGGTGGAGGTCGTCAAATAGGAAAGATCCCAAAAGATGTTCCATCATTGACAAGAAGTTTGAACTTTAATTCTCGAAAATTGAACATTCTTTCCTAACTAGATATCGGCTACTGTGTTATTTTGGCTATTGTTTATTTATATTGGTTATTGGGAAGGGGGGGAAGTCCCCATTTATCGGCCACTTAAGAGGTTTCCTTCAAAATTATTATTATTGTTTAACTCTCCTCTCTACTAATGCATATACGACAGAACTAACTAAAAGATGAAATTAAAATCTTTTACACCATATAAAGTACTATGCAATTCGTTAAGTATAAATTAATCTACATTGAATCAAATAATATATCTAAAAAACACCAATTACCGACATGTTGAAACCAAATATCGTCACATGTTATTACCCATTTATCGTCATGTGTCGATACATTGGTGATATCGTCCACAGAATAAAATTTTCATTGAACAGCTGGCAGGATGGGGGAAAATCAGGTAGAATGGGGGAATATTAGGTAGAATGGGAAAAATTAGGAAGAATAAGGGAAAATAGGTGGAATGGAGGAAATTAGGTAGAATGGGAGAAATTGAGTAGGGAAAATGATGCTAGAATGGAGAAATTAATGATTGTAGTACGGGTTTAACGTCTGCTTCGAAGCCAAAGGTCATATTATCGCTGATGTCAAAATGAAATTAAACACAAGGGACTCGAAGAAGCAGTCAGAAAGAAAAGTTGCTTCATGAACAAAGTCACCTACGACCGTCGGTGACAAAGCTCATGGATGTAGTAAAGCTACTCAGTGATAGCAGTTCCTTCCCAAGGAATGTAACGAAACGGGACACAAGAACCGTTCGCTGCACTCACGGATAGAAGAGGAAAATGAAGAGTTGATAGTAAATGAAGCCTACGAGTCTACCTAACATAAAGTTCTAAGTACTTCTTCGTCACCTTTTTGGTAAGTTACTACATTCACGGAGTAGCTTTCCTGCATCAATGAGCTAGACACCGACAGGTGGTATTTGACTTTGTTCATGAATCTCATCTTAATAAAATTACATTTTGAAGTCAGTGAATTGGCCTCCGATTCTGCAGCAGACGTAAAAACCCCTACGTAAGTAATTAATCAAAGCGACAATATTTTTAATTTCCTTCTCATTAAATTATCAATTTATTTTGAGAGGAAAAAGTTTTAGAAAACCAAAGTCTTACCGAAATTTTGATATATCACGTTGTTCTTTTTTCCAAATATATGAAGTTCACAAAATATATATCATCGTAAACTGTGTAAATAATATTTAACCAAGTCTCAGAGAAATGTAAACACTAATCTACCTATTAAATGATTTTAAGATGAATAACAGCAATATATAAATTAAGAATATCACACGCAGAAGTGCAAACATTCTCTGGATAACGTGTACGGCAACACAACAACATTGTACGTCTAAAACTTGTGAAAATTTTGTACGTTTAATTAAATTAGGTGACACATTTTCTATTCAAATCAAATTTTAATGTTTTACTAATCATTATTCAGATGAACAAGGTATATTGAATAGTATAATCAACTATTCTGATTCTATTATATATGTATAGCCCTCCCCCCCCCCTTCTAATTACTCACTTCCTCCCTCCCTTACCACCCTATAATTGAGTTCCAGTAGGTCGATAAATGGGTAAAAGCTATCTATGTATGTAAAATTGAATAAATATTGAGAATAAATATATTTACCAACCATTAAACTGTTTTAGAACCACTATTTCGAAATTGATCAAAATACCATTTATCGTCACCCCATGACGATAAATTGAAAACCCTCTTTATTGATAACCAAATATCGACACATCGATTTATTTTAAATATTGATGACTGAATTTATTTCTGATTTTATATTTAAGAAATGCAATTTAAAACAAGCAAAATTGTATGAACATTACATTGAATTTTTTTTATTAGCAAATTCTATATACCTAATCAATTTCGGTAGGTTTATCCTGAATGTAAAGTATCGTCATACATCTTAACAGTTAAGCTGACACTATCTGTAATTTTAACTAAAATCACTTACATTTTGTAACAATATTATAAATATATGGAAACATCGAATTGTAAAAACCTAAACCATGAAAATGTTTATAGGTCTTGTTATAGACGAAAATAACTGAAACGTGACGATAAATGGAGAGTGGCGATACAAGGAGCCGTTACCCTACACACTGAGGTGTCAGATCTGTTGCATCAAGAAATATTAATTTCTTGTGTTTATTTTCTTATTTAAACTAACACCGGATTGATAAATAACCGTTGCTTTGATAAAAGCTAAATCTCATTATAATTTCTTTTTAATATTACTAGAATTTAGAATGAAGGATCCGTTTGAAATATTATTTCATAGCTCCTCTGAAGAAATTGCTTGTGTCTTATCAGATGACTGTGTGTACGAAACTCCAGAAATAGAGTTAGACTTGAGTGATAATCATATCACATTGGTTGCATACAAAAGGAAGGAGTAAATTCTATCTGATAGTGATCCATAAATCTCTTAAGGTGCCTATGAGAAAATTGGTCATCGACCAAAGAAAAATCCAAATTTTGTGGAGTTTACCTAGTGGCAGCTTAAATTTAAACTTAGTACAAAATGAAACTATTAAGTCATGCTCAAACCAAAAAAACACAACTTGTTTCGAGGCAACAGGGTCCTGCAGGTGCATCATCAGGAAATCTTACATTGAAATCTGTTTCTGGTAAGACTTTTATCATTAAACTAACTGAAATTGGTTTAATTCTCGGTACCTACCCTGAACTGTCTGTACCTACCCTGAACTGTCTGTACCTACCCTGAACTGTCTGTACCTACCCTGAACTGTCTGTACCTACCCTGAACTGTCTGTACCTACCCTGAACTGTCTGTACCTACTCTGAACTGTCTGTACCTACCCTGAACTGTCTGTACCTACCCTGAACTGTCTGTACCTACCCTGAACTGTCTGTGCCTACCCTGAACTGTCTGTACCTACCCTGAACTGTCTGTGCCTACCCTGAACTGTCTGTACCTACCCTGAACTGTCTGTACCTACCCTGAACTGTCTGTACCTACCCTGAACTGTCTGTACCTACCCTGAACTGTCTGTACCTACCCTGAACTGTCTGTACCTACCCTGAACTGTCGGTACCTACCCTGAACTGTTGGTACCTACCCTGGACTGTTGGTACCTACTCTGAACTGTTGGTACCTACCCTGAACTGTTGGTACCTACCCTGAACTGATGGTACCTACCCTGAACTGTTGGTACCTACCATGAACTTTTGATACCTACCCTGAACTGTTGGTACCTACCCTGAACTGTCGGTACCTACCCTGAACTGTTGGTACCTACCCTGAACTGTTGGTACCTACCCTGAACTGTTGGTACCTACCCTGAACTGTTGGTACCTACCCTGAACTGTTGGTACCTACCCTGAACTGTTGGTACCTACTCTGAACTGTTGGTACCTACCCTGAACTGTCGGTACCTACCCTGAACTGTCGGTATCTGACCTGAACTGTTGGTACCTACCCTGAACTGTCGGTACCTACCCTGAACTGTCGGTACCTACCCTGAACTGTCGGTACCTACCCTGAACTGTTGGTACCTACCCTGAACTGTTGGCACCTACCATGAACGGTTGGTACCTACCCTGAACTGTTGATACCTACCCTGAACTGTTGGTACCTACCTTGAACTGTTGGTACCTACCCTGAACTGTCGGTACCTACCCTGAACTGTCGGTACCTACCCTGAACTGTTGGTACCTACCCTGAACTGGTGGTACCTACCCTGAACTGTCGGTACCTACCCTGAACTGTTGGTTTCTACCCTGAACTGTCGGTACATACCCTGAACTGTCTGTACCTACCCTGAACTGTCTGTACCTACCATGAACTGTCTGTACCTACCCTGAACTGTTGGTACCTACCCTGAACTGTTGGTACCTACCCTGAACTGTTGGTACCTACCCTGAACTGTTGGTACCTACTCTGAACTGTTGGTATCTACCCTGAACTGTTGGTACCTACCCTGAACTGTTGGTACCTACCCTGAACTGTTGGTACCTACCCTGAACTGTCGGTACCTACCCTGAACTGTCGGTACCTACCCTGAACTGTTGATACCTACCCTGAACTTTTGGTACCCATCCTGAACTGTTGGTACCTACCATGAACTGTTGGTACCTACCATGAACTGTTGGTACCTACCCTGAACTGTTGATACCTACCCTGAACTGTTGATACCTACCCTGAACTGTTGGTACATATCCTGAACTGTTGGTACCTACCCTGAACTGTTGGTACCTACCCTGAACTGTTGGTACCAACCCTGAACTGTTGGTACCTACCCTGAACTGTTGGTACCTACCCTGAACTGTTGGTACCTACCCTGAACTGTTGTTACCTACCCTGAACTGTTGGTACCTACCCTGAAATGTTGGTACCTACCCTGAACTGTTGGTACCTACCCTGAACTGTTGGTACCTACCCTGAACTGTTGGTACCTACCCTGAACTGTTGGTACCTACCCTGAACTGTTGGTACCTACCCTGAACTGTTGGTACCTACCCTGAACTGTTGGTACCTACCTTTAACTGTCAATACCTACCCTGAACTGTCGGTACCTACCCTGAACTGTCGGTACCTACCCTGAACTGTCGGTACCTACCCTAAACTGTAGGGACCCTATCTGAACTGTCTGTACCTACCCTCAACTGTTGGTACCTACCCTGAACTGTTGTTACCTACCCTGAACTGTTGGTACCTACCCTGAACTGTTGGTACCTACTCTGAACTGTTGGTATCTACCCTGAACTGTTGGTACCTACCCTGAACTGTTGGTACCTACCCTGAACTGTCGGTACCTACCCTGAACTGTCGGTACCTACCCTGAACTGTTGGTACCTACCCTGAACTGTCGGTACCTACCCTGAACTGTTGATACCTACCCTGAACTGTTGGTACCTATCCTGAACTGTTGGTACCTATCCTGAACTGTTGGTACCTACCCTGAACTGTTGGTACCTACCCTGAATTGTTGGTACCTACCCTGAACTGTTGGTACCTACCCTGAACTGTTGGTACCTACCCTGAACTGTTGGTACCTACCCTGAACTGTTGGTACCTACCTTGAACTGTTGGTACCTACCCTGAACTGTTGGTACATATCCTGAACTGTTGGTACCTACCCTGAACTGTTGGTACCTACCCTGAACTGTAGGAACCTACCCTGAACTGTTGGTACCTACCCTGAACTGTTGGTACCTACCCTGAACTGTTGGTACCTACCCTGAACTGTTGTTACCTACCCTGAACTGTTGGTACCTACCCTGAAATGTTGGTACCTACCCTGAACTGTTGGTACCTACCCTGAACTGTTGGTACCTACCCTGAACTGTTGGTACCTACCCTGAACTGTTGGTACCTACCCTGAACTGTTGGTACCTACCTTTAACTGTCAATACCTACCCTGAACTGTCGGTACCTACCCTGAACTGTCGGTACCTACCCTGAACTGTCGGTAACTACCCTGAACTGTCTGTACCTACCATGAACTGTCTGTACCTACCCTCAACTGTTGGTACCTACCCTGAACTGTTGGTACCTACCCTGAACTGTTGGTACCTACCCTGAACTGTTGGTACCTACTCTGAACTGTTGGTATCTACCCTGAACTGTTGGTACCTACCCTGAACTTTTGGTACCTACCCTGAACTGTTGGTACCTACCCTGAACTGTTGGTACCTACCCTGAACTGTTGGTACCTACCCTGAACTTTTGGTACCTACCCTGAACTGTTGGTACCTACCCTGAACTGTTGGTACCTACTCTGAACTGTTGGTACTGTAGTGCCTGATTAGAAATTAATAATATTTATAATAGTATGTGCTCAATCAGATCAATTTTCTTTTCAATAGTCTCTATTACATTCTAGAAGTTTCTGTCAATTATTTATATCAACTTAATTTTGTTCATTTACTTATGAATATAATAATGGTTTAATTAGTTTATTTAAAATTAGTAAATTTCTATATAATATTAGTTTACTTATCGTCATAAAATTATAATTTGTGCTACACAATCGGCCAGGCGAAGCACTGCTAGTTACTATGAAATTGAACTATCGGTGTTTCGTTTGGTTCCTTGCCGTGCACATTTAACTTTAGAATTTCTACCTAATCTGGAACTTACAACTAGCTATTTAGTATTCAACTAATGTAATTTCTTTTATTATAGAAAGTGATTTATTATTTATTTTCAAATTCATAAAGGCTTAAAACTGCAACTGTGCAACCCTATAGATTAAACTCCAATTCCCTGATTAGTGTAAGTCATGTATTACCGAGCACATAATTTTTATTTAATAGTATTTTCATTTTTTGGTTTAGAATCTATTGATCTATATATTAAATTGTTTATGTAGTTAAAATATTAAACAAAATTACTGTAAAATTTACAGGTGCAAGGTTGGAACTAAAAAATTAAAAAAAGAAGTCTCTCGCTCCTTATCCTCATTGGTGACCCCGGAACTCGAATAGCCAGAAATAAAAGTATGTCTAAAAACGGAGAGGATGGTAAAAGTGAAGAGGTGGAGGAGAGCAATGGAACTAATCACGAACACGTAACTCATATTTCAGTCAAAGCACCAGAATTTAGTGAGACTTCTGTCGAAGGGTGGTTTGCGATACTAGATGCCCAGTTCGCATTAAAAGGCGTCACTACTCAAGTGACGAAATTCTACAATGCTATCGCAGCACTACCGGCAAGTGTGGTTGATAAATTACCTAGTAGTGTTATTACCAGTAATTCTTATGACAAGGTGAAAAGTGCAATAGTTGCAATCTACGAACAAAGCAAGCCGGAATTGCTAGATAGGCTAATGGAAACTACTACACTATCTGGGAGACCTTCTGAAAAACTTCATGAGTTGACTAATCTGGCACGAAAAATTAACGTACCAGATGATATAGCTAGGTTGAAGTTTCTACAAACCTTACCACCAAATATATCATCAGTCTTAGTAACACAGAAGTCATTAGATATGGATCAGTTGGGAGCTCTCGCGAATGAATTACTTCCCTATTTTACAACGCAGCATAACCCCTCAGTAATGGCAATTACTCCCAACACTTCATACAAACCAGATAGGTTCCACGAACCTCAGGCTTCATGGCATGAAAACAAATACAGGAATCGCAACTCTCCAATTAGCACTATTCCTCTGCCTGTAAGACCATAGAAGGAAGGCCAACGTACGAAAGTATGCCGATCGCACCTCTATTATGGCGGTAGAGCGCATTCTTGCAAACCATGGTGCACATGACCAGAGAAGAGAGGATGCAAAATGTTACCAAACTCAAGACCCAGCTCCCGTTCTTCTTCTCCCGCTGGAAACGGAAGACAGGAAAACTAGAGAGGCGGGCTGCAGTTGCCCTATCAGACCCGCCACTACCAGAAATAGCCGCTTGTCTAGGGGCAACTAAGTTAAACTTTATTGTTGACACCGGTGCATCAGTAAGCATCATTCCAAGCACTCAAATAAATCTTCAAGGAATCTCATTACAAAGGACTCCAGTTACCCTAAAAACTGCAACTGGTGATACAATTAGATGCTTGGGACAATCTAAACTCTCTATTCGGTTTCCTTCATTACACAGAGCCTTTCATGGGACTTTGTAATTGCAGACACAACACATCCCCTGCTAGGATCCGATTTTCTTCGTAATTTCAAGCTATCCGTAGACTGTGCAAAGAAAATTGTAATTGACACTGTTACTAAACAGGCAGTGAAAGCAAACGAAATAAACGCATCGATCAACATAGTAATTAATGATCTTCCAGTACCAAGTAAAATAAAACCTCTATTAAAAAATTACGAGTCTGTGGTAACGCCTACAACTGTAACGAACGTCAAACACAACGTGTGTCATCGTATTGATACCGGAAATGCACAGCCCCGTACACTGTAAAGTGAGACAGCTCTCTGAGGAAAAATTTAAAATTGCAAAAGAAGAATTCAGGAAATTATATGAAGCAGGAATAATCGCACCATCCAGGTCACCGTGGGCTTCTCCTCTTCATATGGTCGCCAAAAACCAACTGGGGAAGTACCGTCCATGTGGTGACTATAAAAATTTAAATTCTATAACTCTTAGATATAGCTATCCTTTGTCCAATATAAATTCAGTTTCATCCAAATTACATGGCATGCAAATATTTTCAAAAATTGACCTCATAGCTGCTTTCCATCAAATTCCAATACACAAAGACGACATTCCGAAAACTGCAATAATAACGCCATTTGGTCTATTTGAATATAATTACATGCCATTTGGACTGCGTAATAGTAGTGCTACGTTTCAAAGATTTATGGATGATATATTCTTTGGTATTCCTTATGTCTTTAACTACATTGACGATATTCTTATCTTTTCTAATGATGACGAAAGTCACATGAAACACCTGGAATCTGTTCTAAAAAAATTACATGAATTCAATCTTAAAATTTCCATTGATAAATGCGAATTCATGAAAGAAAATATTGACTTTTTAGGATGTAACGTTAGTGCTCAAGGTATTAAGCCAACGAATTCTAAGGTTAACGAATTAATTAATTTCCCATCTCCTAATGATATAAAATCTCTCCGTAGGTTTTTAGGAATGATAGGATTTTATAGGAAGCTTATCCCTAAATTTTCCTGAAAAGATTGTTTCTCTTACAGAATGTGTGAGGCTCAATCCAAAGGCAAAGACTCTGAGACTGTCCTCCGTGGAAGAAAAGGCGTTCGGTGATATAAAGAAAGAGGTTGCCGAGTTGAAAAGACTGGCCCATCCAGATTCCTCTGCGACTCAATATCAGCTGGTTACAGACAGTAGCCAGTACGCAGTTGGAGCAGCTCTGCATCAAATGCAGAACAATGACGCAATTCCTATCGGATTCTTTTCCAAAAAACTCTCAGCTGCTCAGCAACGCTACTCTACTTATGACAGAGAATTGCTGGTGGCTTACTTAGCCACACTGCATTTCAAGCATGCAATCGAAGGTCGAAATGTTCTTCTACTAACTGACCATAAACCACTTGTTAGCAGCTTTAAGAGCCACAACCCAGCAAAAAGTGACCGTCAACAGCGTCATCTGTCCATAGTATCTGAATACATAAACGACATGGCTCACATTAAAGGCAACCAGAACATCGTAGCTGATTGCTTGTCACGTCCAACAAATGCAGTCCTAATAGACGTTTGTGAACTCACTGAAATAGCCAAGAAGCAAGAAGGTGATGAGGAAGTGGAATCCAAAGCTGAAAAGTTATCTCAATTTACACTGAAAAATGATTTGCAAATCCTCTGTGATACATCCACTCCTGTTCCAAGACCTTTCGTTCCTGCAAGTGTCAGAAAATCAATATTTGACAGTCTCCATAATATTTCCCACCCAGGAGTAAAGGCAACTGTAAAATCTATCAAGTCACGTTATTACTGGCCTGACATGGATCGTTCGAAGATTTTCTTTTCAGTGAAGTTTAGTTTGGCAAAGGCTCCACAGTTCTTCGAATCGTGACCCTTTGTATTGTGATAGATACAGTTTTGAGTATCAGAGCTCTATCGTAGGGTTTTTCGGGCAATAGGGGATTTCATGAAGTTTGGTTGATTGTCACGATATCTCCCTGTATCTGCACTATCGAAGGACACTAAGCGCTGTTCACTTCCTCTGAAGGGGTTCCTGAAGTTGGGCATGGAGACTTCTTCGATGTAATCTTCTAATTGGTTGATGAACTTGTCGAAGTTAAGAAAGGAGCCAGATCGTTTCTCTATGTCGTGCATCGCCTTTCTTAGTCTGTTCTGAAAAGCGTCGGGCATCTTTGTCCAGATCTCTCTCATTCCAGATGGAGTAGTATACCTAATCAGATCCGGACATTTGGAGATTGTAGCGCTGAGTATTCTTGCAAAATCTAAGAGGTCTTCCATTAGTTGAGTTTGATGAACTTTTATAGTTGGGAAGCTATACAGTTTTGATACTTGTGAATCGGACACTGCTGTGTTATTACCAAATCGTCGCCTAAATGTAGACCAGATCTGATTCAGTGTTCGTTTGGGATCTTGATACCCAGCAGACGTCAAGTCAACTACCAACTTCTTCGGACGCCCGATAGCGTTTGCTCTAAGGATTTGCAGAGTATCGAGATAGCCTGCTTCGCTCTCCAAGATGCGTCTTTGAAGCTGTTGTTTCCACAACCAGAATGTTTGAGGATCACCTGGAAATGGGTCGTCATAACCCTTGAGTAGATCTTGCCTCAACTGTCTTCTTGTAATGGAGTCGAGCTTCTCAATATTATCGGGAACTTCGTCTGGTGAAGGATTCTCACATATTGTTAACAAAGGGGGTGTAGAATAATAACTGCGCTCTTCGTTAAAGTCTTGCAGAGGGTCTGGGTTGTCGCCTGCAATGATTTCGATTGGGTTACGAATTTTCACAGGCATTATCAAAGGGTTATCAGTAGGGTTGTGACATTGCATATTTTGCATATGCTTTTCTAAAACGCATATGCTTATTTGATTCGTATATGCATTTATCAACATCCATATGCAATTATAAATATGCATATGCATTTAACAATATGCATATGCATTTAACAATATGCATATGCATTTACTAATTTGCACATATGCATTTAGCAATATGCATATGCATTTACCAATATGCATATGCATTTACCAATATGCAAATGCATTTACCAATATGCAAATGCATTTGCCAATTTGCATATGCATCTATAAGCATGCATATACATTTATAAATATGCCTAGTCTGAAGCTGTCTGTTACGAATGGAAGAGAAGTGGGTGGTGTACATTGGGCCCCGAACTGTTGTAATTTGGATTATGGATTGTTTTTTTTTTCATTTTTATTATATTTATCATTTTGTAACGCTACTTGCAGTTTTAGAGTTTGGTTATGCTCTTCAACTACGAGGTCTTTGATTTTTGAGTTTGGTAGGCTCGTAGGGTTCATTTTCTATCACCCTTCCATTTTCCTCTTCCATTTGTAAGAGCAGCCACCATTGTTTTGTGTCCCTTTTCGTCACTGCATTCACTGAGTAGCTTTTCTGCATCCATGAGCATTGTCACCGACAGTAGTAAATGACTTTGTTCCATATAGAACCACTTTCCTTTTTGACTGCTTGTTCTAGTCCCTTGTATTTAATTTCCTTTTGATGTCAGCGATATGGCCTTTGGTTCAGAAGCAGACGTTAAACCCTTACTAAATTAACTATTAATATGAATTTGCATATATTATGAATTATTATGCATTTAATAGTAATGTTCCAAATTTAAAATGCCAAGTATTTCAAAACACTTAAGTGTTTCAGAGAAAGACACATTATATTGTTGGACTATAGGATACTATAATAGTGAAGTGAATTTTCATGGCTACTAGTTATATAAGAACAGAAACTAAGAATCACGGGAAACGGACTATTCCCAGCCGGACTATTACACGCCCGCGGACTTTTCCCCGCCAGGACTCCCTCTCCCCTCCCCCCCCTCGGATTTATTTAAAATTAGACTCTGGAAGATAATTTAATGTTGCGATTCTATATTTAATTTTCGAAAATAAATAGTTTTGACAAATATATCCGTTGCCACGAAATTATATACCGAAGTCTGCCGTCTCAAATAACAGACCTTTTTTAATAGGTTCCTAGTTGACTGAAAATGGGTCACCACCAACTTTTTGAACCGAACTAGTTTTGAATTTGTTACTCCTCGATTATTAGTTTTCGTTGGAGAATTTTAGGGAAAATGTACGACAATATATATAAATCATTCTGAAACCTGACTACGCGAAAAGTCTTAATTTAAGGATTTCTGCATTTTAACTTACTTAGGTATTTTCATAATAATGGCTAAACCATTGTAAGATTTTTAAGGTACAAATATTAAATATACATATATTAGATATAGGACACTAAAAAAGAAATCAATATTTAGTGTAATAAAAATTTGCAGTAGGTTTATTAATTATGAGGTTAATTAATAAATTAATTCTAAAAAATAATAATAAAGTATATTAATGATCTGTTAAACATAAATTTGAACGAGTAGTTAATAGATCACCATCTTATGTATAGCTGAAAAATAAAATAATAAATTCACGATAGAGAAAACTACAGAGTTTAAATAACTGAACAAATCGAAGCTGCTTAGAGTACCTTGCGACACTTGGTAACCCTTAGTATTGCAATAATGTTCGTACTTTGTTGCATCTCCTAATTATATACGAAAATACCAAGGCACAGTCTTAAAATTGAACGAACAATATGGGCACATAATTACGGAAATCAAATTCTGTTAATAAAGTGTGTTTTCTATTAATAAATAAATAAATAAATTTTGTGTTTTATCAAAATCAGACTTTGATAATCTAAATTACTGATATTTTATTCGGCGGGGAAAATCCTGACGGGGAATAGTCCGGCGGAGAAAAGTCCTACTGCCATACTGACCACCTGTGTCTATAATCTGTTTCTATTATTATCCTATTCTTTATTTACATTAGTGTGAGTGTTACTTTTAGCTTGATAGCACCATATAGTTAACAATATTCTTTAATTTTCGAACAAAAATTTAAAATCATATTCATCAGGTAAACGAAATGATAGAACACATAAAGGTATACTGTATTTATAACAAATAAATTAGGGTGTTTGTTCAACCTCCCACCAGATATAAACATGCTGGAAGTGCATATATTGCCTTCCTTTCAGTTTCAAATGCATATGCCTTTTTTTATATGCATTATCTTTAAGTGCATATGTTTTATCTGCAAAACATATGCGTTTCCTAAAATGCATATGCGTTTTCTCAAATGCATATGCGTTTGCTCTAAAAGCATAAAACCTGTTGCATATGCAGTATATTTCCCAGTGCATATACTGCATATATGCAAATGCATAATGTCACAACCCTAGTTGCCAGGTACAAAATCGTCTTGTTCAGCATTTTCTGGTGCGACATTCTCTGGTGCACCTGATAAACGGTTTGTATCCCTCTTTGGGATACTTCTTTCTGGAAACTGCTGTAAGCTATTTGAGGCTTCATCAGCAATAACGATAGGGAGTTTTCTCGAATCAAGTGATGCCACGTGAACTTCAGTTAGAGGGTTCAAACCTTTTCTTGGTTTGCCGATAGAAGCCTGTGATAGTATGAAGCTGAGGCTGGATTCTACTTCCTCATCTAAACGAGCTAGAACTCCATTCAGTCCAATGACGGTCTCACGACAGTCTTTGTGGACAAGATTAATTCGCCTTCCTCTCTCAATAGCGGCTGCTGCTGGTGAGCCTCGACTTGTGTAAGCAGTGGACAACTGCTTATTGGATTCTTCGTATTTTTTAGATTCAGCTTTCACTTTAGCTATGAAGTTGCGAATAAGGCTTGAATTGCCAGAACTAAACACTCCAGATGACGCAGAGATAATGTTCAAGAGAACACTAAATAACTGTTCGTTTTGGTCTTCAAGCATTTTAAGAGTTGGAATCCAGCTACGAACGGATTTGCTTTCCATTATAAGTAGATAATGTTAGCCTCTTGGTTAATTGAAGTTTTGACTAAGACGGACTTTATCCAAAATCCAACCTTCCACCACAGTATTTCTCGGGAGAATTTACTCTAGGGAGAATTTACAGCTTTATTCCGTAAATAATCAACGTCCCTGTAAAGAGGGAAAAACTAACATCAAAATCTATTTTAGTAACAAATACACAAATACCAGAATAATGAAAACCCTAAAAGATCATAACAGTACATTTTAATGGTTTCTAAATTAACAAAGATTTAGTTTTTAATTCGCAAAGATTTAGTTTTTAATTCGCAAAGATTTAGTTTTTAATTCGCAAAGATTTAGTTTTTAATTCGCAAAGATTTAGTTTTTAATTCGCAAAGATTTAGTTTTTGATTCGCAAAGATTTAGTTTTTGATTCACAAAGATTTAGTTTTTGATTCGCAAAGATTTAGTTTTTAATTCGCAAAGATTTAGTTTTTAATTCGCAAAGATTTAGTTTTTGATTCACAGGAAGATTTAGTTTTTAAAGTCAAAGATTTAGTGTAGATATCACGAAGAATAAACATTTAAATTCATATAGGAAATTGGTTGATCACTAATTTAACACGTGTAAACAAAGTGAAAATTATTGACAAGGAAATATTAGACTAGGTAAAATAAATTAATTTAAAGACTATATGCACTGTTCTCAAATTTTTAAACATTCACAGCCTATCTAGATTACACAGGAAGTTTTAAATTTAGAATTTAAATCATAAGAAAGTTTGGTCGTCTAAGCCTAGTATACCGCTAATAATTTTACACTAACTATTATTACTGGATTAAATTAGAATTTAAAAATTAGAAAGAGCACTTAATAAGATTAGCATTTAATAAAGAATGAATAAATTGGATATGCTAATTTCAACTTCTTAATGAACGACCTAAACTACCTAGAGTAAAATAAATATTATTTCTAATAAACTTACGAGAAAGTGATTCCATGATGAACAGTAGGATGAAAAAATTATAATATAAATGTTCCTCAGAACTAGTTTTGGGTAACTTAATATAATGTGTATACGGTATCACCAACTACGGGAAGGACAAGAAACTAGAAAATTATTTAATAATGAATAAGAAATAAATATAACATATTGGCCTTCACAAATGGAATGAGTCATTCATAAATGGAGGAAATAATTAAGGAAAACCTATGGAATAAGACTTCTAAAGGAAGGGGGAATAATGAAGGGATATCTTTGGAATAAGTCATCCAAAGGAAGAGGCAATATTGAAGGAGTGCCAATGGAATAAGACATCCAAAATAAGAGGGATCACTGGCCATGTATCGCCGCTATTCACTTGACTCCAAAACTCAATTGTCACATAACTACACACCAAGAAGTTTAACTTGAACAAATAACTTTGTATAAAAGATCTAACATTAAAACTTTAATTACAGGACACATTACTTAAATCTAGGAATTTCCACAATAATTTGCCCCTTTGTACTGATATGAAATGAAAGAAACTAAACCAACGTCAATCATTTTATTAAAATATCAAATAGCACATAATTTAGAAAGGGTTTAATGTAATTAAACGTAAATTAATTCCTGGACAACTTGTTTACATGTTATGGAGGCTCAATATATCTATATTTTATAAGCTCTCATTATTTTTCAATAGATATTTTTTATTTATTCTATAACGCTATGGTTGTACTTTTCAATTGCAAAGTTTTCAATTTTTAGTTAAAAATGGCTCGCAGGTTTCATTTACCATCTCCTCCTTCCTCATCTTCCTCTTCCATCTATTAATGCAGTCAACACTCAACAGTGCATTTGTCTCTTTTTGCAAAATTATTGACCACTACAATCGATTGGTGGTAGCGAAGTTTACTTTCCTGTGTGACAACTAGTACAAAGTCTTTTGTAATTGGTTCTTTACTTTAAGCTGGAGCAAATTCATACAATCGAGCAATTAATTTCGTCATTTATCTTAAATTTCTTCATATTTTCGACTATGAAGTGAATCTAGTGGTTTCAGTGCAGCTATAGTTTTAGTGCACGCGTTTCATGCTATATACTATATAGTACTCACAATTAATTGAAGAGGACATGTCTCTAGAATTGTAACTTCTTAGTAAACCATATTTCCAGAAACTGTGATAGTGGTACCTACAAAGAAATAAAATAATTAGTTATAATATATCAATAATCTGTATTCAATTAGTTAATCCATAAATTAAATAAATACCTAAGTGAAAATATTCTTTCAAATTTTAAAAGATGAAAAAGTAGATAGTAAAGGGAATACAGATTTAGAAAAAGAAAAATGTTTTTGAGAAACCATATGGGTCAAAAAAATGAAAAAAAAATCAAATAAAGTAAAACAAGAAGTGGCTCATGAATGAAGAAAAGCTACTATGAACATTATTAACATTAAAATCAATATTAGCACTTTTAAAATTTTACTATTGAACTCAGTTTAAGGACAGGTCACTGAAGAAATAGTTTTATGAAATTTTATATCTCACTTACAGAGGCTAGAGAATGTGTATTGTTTAACCTAAGTATGTAGCTAAATATTAATAAACAATTTCATAATATAAATTAACATAGTGAACCCATTTACAATTAAAGTATAAACTGATTATACTTATGAATAGAAATAGGCGTACAAACTAAAATAGTACGGTAGGTGTGGTAAGTAGGGTCACGCAGGTAAATTGCTGTACTTTAAATTTTAATTGCAGCCCTCTCAAAAGAGTCTCAAACATTCTGAATAGTGAACCGATATTCCATTAAAATGTTGCAGAGCTATCAAAAGAAGCGCAGTGCATGCTATAATTTATTAATTTCAGTTTTTAGCGTGTGTTTTGAAGCTATGATGTGTCTGTTGTTTGAGAGCTCAGTTAGTTAGTGTGCCGCAATTTACTTGCTTGACCCTACTCTTATTCCGTTATGACCAAATTTCAATACTTAACTTTAAACCAAAATTTAAAATAGTTGAGTGATAGTTGCTAATGAAACAATGGTGTACATTCGTTAAACATTTGCAATCATAATACTAACCTCATTTTCTTGAATTGACACTAAATTAACTACTCTCTCTTACAGTCCGTCTACTAAAGGCCTTGTTAAACGGTGCAAGTTACTGTTATGACAGTGGACAGTAGCTGTCCCACTGTGCTCACACGCGAGTAGCTCGACTCGCCTCACCCGGTCACACAAGTGCGAACTGCTGGCTTGAAAATAGGCAGTTACTGAACCTACACTCGCATTGTGTATTATAATATTCATTCAATAAATAAATAACTTCTAATATTTAATATTTTTTTATAAATTTTATTAACAATTTATTAATTTCACTAATAAATAATATTTTATTAGCCCAATTTAAATAAAAATTAATAATTAATATTTTATTAATTTAATTAATACCTAATTACTATTTTTATTATTAATAATTATTATTTTATTAATTTAATTAACGTTTTATTAGTTAATTTAACGTTTATTTAATTTGATTTAATATTAAAAACCTAGGTATATCTGCATGACGTACGAGTTACAGTTATGTTGTAACACCATGAAAGTTGACATCCGAGTTTCGCAGGCGAGTGGCTGACTCGCTCATGAGTGGCGAGTAAAAACAAAAAGAATTTGTAGTAACTTGCATGCGATTTACTAACCTCCTGCACATGACAATTACTCGGCTGATGCGGTCACACTGTGCGAGTAGCTGCACTAAAGTAACTAGCTAGGCCAACTCGCACGTTTACTCGCACCGTGTAACAGGAGCTTAAGTCTGAACTGCACTGCTGCAAGGAGAAAACTAAATTGGATAAAAATTATTTTGGCTACCTGATTCGCATCTTTAAGTATGTATTCACTTGGTGGTTTAGTATCTACTTTAGAACAAAAGGTCATATCACTGAAATTTGGACATACAAGAGACTGGAAGAAGCAGCCAGAAAGGAAAGTGACTTTTAGATGCTCATGGATGTAGAAAATCTCCTTGAAGGAGTTTTGTATGAATGGAAGATGAAATGGAAGCACATACCTAACACGGAAATCTAACACCTCATTGTCGAAGAGCTTATATACTCTTGCGCTATCCTCTAGAACTACAAGTAGGGTTAAAAATTATTTAGATGGTAAAAATTAGAAGAGAATATATGAAATCCAAATTACAACAGTTCATCTCACAAACCCTCGTTTCTTAGTAATCCAATAAGACAACCAAATTCTAAGGAAATTAATAAAAATCATCGTTCGATTCCATTGCCATTCCTTTGATGTTTGAAATACATACTTTAAATTTCCCATCTTCCAGGAACATTCCTTCATTTTACCCAATGGGATACATTCCTTATCAAAAATATTGAAATAGTTCCAGGGATATTCAAAAGTATTTCTTAAGAAGAAAATTTTTTCATTCGATTCTTGTGACATTCCCTCATTGTTTCAAGAATAATAATATAGAGTCCAATTGTTCCAGGGATATTCTTTTGATTTATTTTTGGGGAATACTATTATACGTAACTAGATTGAAATTTTTTGGGATATTTATGTGATATTCAGAATGGAATACTATCCAAAATATATATTCCAAGAATATTTCAATTTGGTTCGTATGGAATACTATAGAATTATGATATTCCCTGAATATCCTAGGATGATATCTGACCAAATACTGTAACTCTCCAATATTCCTGGAATATTCCCTCGTATAAGAATTTGAATACTATCCAATATTATTGTTACAGGAATATCCCCTCATAATCAAACTGTGAATGGAGATTAGGAGGGAATATTGTAGATATTAAGGGAATATCCCAGGAACATAACCTTGTTGCCCAGGTTGCATCACAATTATTGCAGATTCTTAGGTATGGGTCGTAATAAAAACGGGGCCTGCCTGTAATTGTAATACATCTTTTTTGTCTTTTTGACTCATTTTAAATATCATTATGATCTAAAATACAGTGTATATATGTATCTCTTTTCTCTGTTTCAGATTCACTTTTGTGCCTGCGAATCAGATAATTGCAACTAAGCGTCAAGCCTCTCAGTGAACATGCTGGTGGCTTCATCCATGATGGTGTTTGCCCTCTTTGCCGCCAGGGGGTGGATGTGATAGAAGTAACGTGTTATTAGATAATTGATTATATAATTATATTCAGCATAAAGTGCATTTTTAATGTTATTTATTACACAGGAAGTATGAATGATGTGTTATTCTTGTGTTTTAAATTTTAATTGCTTGTTGCGCTTGATGAGGTTAATAATTTGAAGCTTAATATTTTTATTTCAACATAGAAGGAGTCAACTTTCTTCAAAGTACCTACATCGATAGGCTATACAGAGACCTAAAATATGAAAATAAATAGTACCAACGTAAGTAATTTATGGCAAATGTTCCTTATGCCTATATCGTTCTACGTCAATGTACATATGATCAAAATATTTTAAATAAATGTACCTAAGATCTACAAACATAAGATAAAGATTACTGTGAACTAATTGCTTTAAATAAACATGCCATTCCGTATAAAGCTGCAAGATAAACTAAATTTATATATAATCTTAATAATAAAAACAGTACCTAGATAACGATAAAATAGAAAAATAGTACAGTTTAATCACTAATAATCTACCGTAAATGAGAAAATAACGTGCAAGTTTTATTTCAAATAGTACCAAGCTATAATAAGCTCATCGAAAATGTGATTTGAAAGTAAATACTTAAATTAAGTTGGACTTTGATCAATTCATTCAATATAAATAAACTTTAGCTCAAAAGTATTTACATCAATTGTGACTGAGTTCGAAATGCCTAAGAAAAGTCGACCACATCGATAAAATTTTAAATAAAACGTTTCCTCCGAAAATAATTTTATAGTATATTATTTCAACATATAAGAATTTAAAATAAAAAGATTTGACTCATAAAATTTTAAAATAAAATGTTCTCTAGTCAAATTATTATATTATAATTAGTCCTGACATCGAAATTATTAATAAAAAGGGTTTTTTGAACTATCAGAATAAGTTAAATATGATTTCAAACTTATAGTCAAAGCAAAAATAAGTTAATCATCAAAAGATTTAAAAAAAATGTTACGAACTCATAACTTTATAAAATAAGTGTCCATTGGGCGTAATATCTTATCGAAAGTAGTATCTGTGAAAATGTTCCCAAGGTAAGTAGTCTTTCATTACACTAGATTAAAAAAAAAACAGGAAGAACGTAAACGTGACTCCAAGCTATAGCTATAAAGTCAGATGACTTAAAGTAAAAGCCAATCAGCGATCGTCCCCTCTCCATCCCCACACCTAAAGAGGCGGAGATACTGACTCAGTCTGAGTGTAACTCCGCCTTGCTGTCTTCAGTGAAATTCGAGAGGTCGTGTTGGGTGGTTCACTATTTCTTGCGCACAAATGTTTTGTTCTGTAGCCTGTAGGTGAAATAGTTTTCAGTGTTGAAACAGACCCATTGCATAATATTACTATCTAATTATATCGGTACTTGATGCTGGAGATACAAAAGCGCTACCTACACACATGCATTTCATTTCCTGTACGAAATGTGAACTATCCCAAAGAAGAAGTTTGGCCATTTCCATAGACTTGAAATGCCGAAAGTTAAAATCCCTTTCAAATTAGTTTTATGTAGTATCAATTTAAATATAGAGACGAGTAATTTGTTTGTAGCTTAGTTACTTTCTACAAAAAAGCAATAATGAGATATTAACAGATTATTGTCCACGGACAGGTGTGAGCAAGCCTTTATCTTTATCCTTCACCACACTTATTTCAGCTTACCTAATCATTTTCTAACATAATCCTGTAAATATTGATTTATGGAGCTAACCAAATTCAAAATATTAAAAAATAATTATATTGCGAAACTGTGATATTGAGAGTCTCACAATATTCATTTTTTATACTTATTAGCCCTACAAACAACAATCTGTCTATTCGATGGAAAAATCCATCGATTCGATATCCAAGCAATCTAATCGATATACGTTGTTTATAGGGAGGCTTTATTCATTTGAGAGGACTTTTATAGTACCTTATAAATGTAGGGTTGTGACAATATGCAATTAAAATCGTAGATTATGAAAGTATTATAGACGAAGAGAACTAAAGTGTATTTGGATGGTTCTACAGCAGCGGTATATAGGTAGTATTCTATACCATTTGAAACGTATATTGTTACAACCCTACTTATAAGACATATAATTCTAGGTTTATATCAAATTGTTACTAAAAATTGAATACAAATCCTTTAATATCTATAGAGTACAATCACTAGTCATATAATTTCATGGGTACATACTACCGATGTTTAAAGCTTTATATTCAGAAAATAGGCTAAATCTGATTGAATTGAAATTTGAATCCAATTCTTATGCCATACGAGTTGAATAAACGTTATCAAGAATTTTTCATAATTTTGTAACTGTTTAGGTACTATCAAGAAAAATATGTCGTAGTCCTGAGTCTGACTATCAAACACTAGAGAAGGAAAGACAGGGATATCAAACACTAGAGAAGGAAAGACAGGGATTGGAGATTGAAAAAAAAAGTATTATTATAAGGTGAATGAAGAGTAAACTATGAAAAAAATTGTGTCTGCAGTGGAGAATGCAATAATAGTAGTAGAATCATAAGAAAACAAAAGAGGTGATAGATCCAAGATGTATGAATTTGTCTATTAAAAAAGGTAAATTAAATATAAGACATTTCAATAAGAAATAGTGATTGGGGATGAGCAGAATCAGTTAATGAATTAATTGGTAAGGATAGAAAAATATTGAGGTATAAATATTTTGATGTGAAGAATAACAGGAATGAAAAAAATGTGGAAAAGAGGGATAAATAATATGGAGAAAAGGTGCCATTGTGATAATAATAATTGAATACTGGAGTGAAATAAATCAGAGATATAAGAATAGAGTGACTGAGAAGAGAGGAACATATTAGAAGCAAAGAAGAGAGGGTAAGAATTCAGTGATGTTCGAAAGAAGGTCAGAGAGAGACCGTGGGAAAGAAAGAGTGTATGCTGTATTGTGCTGAATGCAAGTGAAGTAAGACGAGGAGATGGACGAGTGGTTTGAGGTGTGGAGGGTGTGAAGATAGAGGAGTAGACTGTGAGGTTGGATGAATGGACAAGAAATGATATTAAAGCCAATAACAAAGTAAGATTACGACTTTGATCTAATTGGGTGCACGAAAAACTATAAATGCTTAGGGCTAAATAATAGTACAGAATAGTATTTGGATAAATTATGTAATGAAACAACCTTAATTTTTCCGTCCTTTATTGAACATTAATTTAATTTATTGGGGGTTCAATATCTGCTCAGAACATTTGTTGATCAATCGCTGATGTCAAAGGGAAATTAAATACAAGAGACTTGAAGAAGCAGTCAGAATGGGAAGTGGGGAACAAAATCACCTACCACCTTCGATAACAAGCTCATGAATGCACAACAGATACTCCGTGACCAAGTAATGTGGCTGTACTCACTGAGGGAAGAGGAAAATGAAGAGGTTCGGAGCAAGTAAAGATAACGGACCAGAAATTCATCTAGTAAAGGCAACGGACCACTAAAATTTTCAGTTTCTTAAAAAATAATTCATTTTAGTATTTCATAAACATACAACTGTATAAATGATAATATTAATGTTTATACATTAATTTTACATATTTTATGCATTGTAAGAATTAATAAAAATCGTGATCCATTTTAATTTGTTTAGAACGAGTAGTAAAAAGATGGAAAAAATATAATGTGGTATCTATGATTCCAGAATTATATTCTTATTCCAATTATTGGTCAAATATTTAATAATTTAACCAAGTAAAGATAAAGAACCAGAATTTAAGCTAGTAAAGTTAACGTACTGTGGTCCGATATCTTTACTTGCTCCATAATTACTTTTAGTATTTACAGAAATGAATTTAAGTAAAAGTGTAGGGACTTCGGAACAAAAGATCATATACCTATATCAAACACTTGTACCAGTCATAGCAAACCAGTACCAGGCAGTAAAGTGACTCATTGAACAAAGTCACTTTTCCCCAGATCAGATCTTTTCTGTATAGGGCGTAAATAAAAATAAAAAGATATACTTCATGCTTAAAGAACTAATATTATCAATCACTAATAATCACTGTTAATAAGGGCTATGTCACACGAGCGTTTTTGACTCTGAGGAAATTATTGTTAAACCCATTTCATATGTATCCATGTTACAGTCAGTCTGTTTACCCATGGATAAGAGACCTACACAGACAGTCTGCTTAGTAAGCAGACTGTCTGTGTAGGTCTCTTATCCATGGGTAAGCAGACTGACTGTGAAGGTCTCTTATCCATGAGTAAGCAGTGCTTACCCATGGATAAGAGACCTACACAGTCATTCTGCTTACTCATGGATACAGCAAGGCAAAAAGAAGACCAATAAGAAATTGAAGAGAGATACAAAGGATAGCTAAAGAAAAATGGCGCCAAACTAAACAAAACCTAAAATATAGCAAAAAAAAAGCGTAACTAGAGGTAGCCTCGGTACAATGAGAGGGGGAGGGGGAATCGGCAATAAAGTTTTCATACCTCTAGTCTGATATCCACTCTAAATATAAGTACTCAGAGTGAGACTAAAAAATCAAGAATAACATACTATCAATTAACAAATTTAATTATTGTTGAAAGAGGTAAATTAAAAAACATTTATTAGGAATTGGTAGAGCTCTTTAACAAATGGAACATTCGAATTATATTTAGAGAACCGTTGAGATAAATTATTAATTTTAGTGAGATTTTATTACTGATTCAGAACGAAAGGTCATATCGCTGACATCAAAAGAAATCAAGTAGCTACAAGAGACTAGAAAAAGCAGTCAGAAAGGAAAGTGGCTTCATGATAAAGGTGACTACCCAAGTCAGTGACAAAGGTCATGGATAAAGGAAAGATAGTCCGTAGAGGCAGTCACTCGTCAAAAAATGTGACGAAAAATGACAAGCATCGACTGCACTCACGGATGGAAGAGGAAAATGAAGAGGTGATAATAAATGATGCCTAATAGCCTACCTAACAGAAAATCTTAGACCTCGTGGTTGTAGAGCATAATCCAAGCACTATCCTCTAAAACTACTAGTAGCGTGAAAAAATGATAAACATGGTAAAAATGAAGAAGAAAAAAACATAGTCCAAATTACAACAGCTCGGGCACCAAGGGACGCTACCCTTCCGGGGCCGTCTCATCCATTCACCAATAGACAAATAACAATAGACTAATAACAATAGAGAGATAATAGACAGATGACAATAGACTAATGACAATAGACTAATGAAATAAATTTAGAAATATGAAGCCATATTATTAGACTACAATGATTGCATCACCATAAACAGCACTAGTTATGTAATCAGCAACTTCTTCTGCTATTCCTCCAACAGTCTGGTGATCTTCTGCTTTTAGCAAATAGTGGATGTTCTCTCTTACAGAATCATTTTTTGTCCATTCAATATTAATACCTGAAATCGAAATAAAAATGAATTAATAAATGATAAATAAAATTACTCAGAGATAGACAAAGCTCAATAACATGTTCAACTAAAACCTGAGACACATATTAAGATAATTAATTGATAATAATTTTAAAAAAATTATATTGCTATAATCTTTAACACATTCAATACAATTTCACTTCAATAGCTAGCTATAACATAAAAAAAACATTCAGGACATAAATTAGTTGAAGGTAATGCAAATGAAAATCACCTGGTAAATTAATGACTTCTGCATCATATGATCATACCATTTTCCATTCTAGTATCTACATAGTTGAATCTTAATTAACATATTTTTCATTCTGATTCGTACAAAAGTAGCAGTATATAAAATGCCATCTTCTATAAATTTATCTTTATACATACTTAATATATAATTATCTGAAAAAGAAACATTTAGCTATTAAATCAGTAAATGAGAATTATTCAAATAATTTTATGGAACTCAGCCAAATAGGAGATTGGGATCCTGAGCTCCTGTCTGGAAAGTATGGTACAGCTACCTGGAAATTGGTACTAACTGCCACTGTCTGGCACTGCAGAAGACATGGATCTTTGGTAACTATTTGGCTGATCAAAAAAAAAAACATTTTGCCACAGAAAAATTTATGTTAATATAGGAATATACGGCTGAAATTTTTATGAGTTCACTAGAATAGTAGAATTCAGGGTTGTTAAAACCAATTGTTTTTTTGAAAAAAACAAAAACCAATTGTTTTTTTTTTAAAACCAAATAAACCATGGTTTATTTGGTTTTTATTGGTATATTTGGTTTTACATGCAATTATTTAATAAAAGTGCATATAGATACTTATTAGTTCATAACTGATCACTGTACATGATTAACATTACAAAACATCATTCATATTTTGGTAAATTATGGGGAAAAAATAGATTTATTAGAGATAAAATATGAAAAAATTAATTAATGCAGATGCTATGTAACATTTTACTACCAATTCATGAATAATTCTTAGCTGCTAGTCTACTTTGATAAGCTCTTAAAAAATTCAAAGATCAAGTTTTAAATAACATAGCTAGGTTCAAAATTTCTTAAATTCTAATATTTCCATTGATTTACATTTCAAATGTAGATATTCAAATTAAAATATAACATATTAGCAAATGAATATCACAGTGTGACTCAAGACTATATTTTAATGTTTACTAAATCACTATGTAAAATATCTTTATAAAATGATACTAATACAATATGGTGAGGAGAAAACCCTGTCCATATTTCTATTTTCCTTTGGTTTTGAATTTTAATGTCTCCCATGAAAAAATTACACTACTAAGATTAACTAATTATATTTAATATATCTACATAATATATTTATGTATTTAAAATGATTTAATAAAACTAATTTAAATGGTATAAATATAATATTGATGATTTCTGATAAATTAAAAATGAATTTGGAGCTTCCAAGGATAGAAAAAAACAAATAAACCATGTTTTTTTTAGCTTGGTTTAAACCAAACCACCCTGGTAGAATTAGAATTAATACTATTTTCAAAAAGGAAAAATTCCTCTGACAAGTTGGTGAAAGCATGTCCCTTAATGGCGAGTTTGTGACAGCTCTTATGAGCTCTTTAATTGCAAATAGCGAGAAATATATAATTTTCACCTATGGTACAATGTTAATTTTAATTATTTGGGGAGAATTTATAATATTTGATCATTTTGGTCCTTTGGATAGAAATTTTGTGATTTTTTGGAGAGAGCTGGAGACACAAATGGAGAGTTTATGAGTCATACTATTTTACTTGGCCATGAATACCGACCAAACTGTAAGTGTAAATGTATTTCATGGTAAATACTCCTAACTTGGAAATAGTTTTCTAACAATGCCACTCTGTATTTGGTAGGTACACTAAAACAGTTAAAACCACTGCATTTTTTGATATGCTAAAACAATCCACCAACATATTTACAATTTAGCCACTGAAAATTAATGATAAGATAACATAGGAATAGCCAAATAAATAGCTAACATTCCACCAACTTTGCTAGAATATTATTTTCAAAGGGGAAAAATTAGGTTTCAAAATAGTTTTAAACTTGCCAGGTCGCCAATAAAATGGCAAGAAACTCGTTCGAGAAAGAACAGACAGACCAGTTGAACACTTTACCAGTTTATGCAGACTGGGTAACAGTATCGTGCAGTCTCAGCAAAGTAAAACAGTGTGGTTAATAAACTCTCCATAACTCCATTTGTCTCTCTAACCAAGTCCATCTCTCTCAAAATGGAGCCCAATTTCTCTCCAAAATTTTTATAAATTCTTTCCAAAATAACATGGCAGCATAAGAGAAAAATCGGAAGATGAGCTATTTTTCTTCAAATTCAATTTAAAGGCTTAAATTTTAAGATTTACTATCACAAACTCACCAATATAGTGGCAAGTAAAAGAGTAAGGGCTTACCTTATTCACCTGTAAGTTGTAACTGGGCAGCCAGGTAATAAAGCATGTCCAAACTCAACATTATAATGGTGAGTTTTTGACAGTTATTTTGAGCACTTCAAGCTTAAATTGCGAATGACAAGAAATATGTAACTTCATCCTATGCTACAATGTTATTTTAGAGAGAATTTATGATAACTTGAAAAATTTGGAGAAAATTTTTGTGATTTTTGGAGAGAGCTGGAGAGACAAAGGGAGAGTTTATGAGCCATACTATTTTATTTGGCTAGGCAGTCTGTGATTACTCTCTGACATGTGAGTTATCCAGACTAGAGACTGTATTTAACTGTAACTCACTGTTACAGAGAGTTATTTAACAATGACCTGCCGGCTGCTAGGTCATTAAACAATCATGAAGTGTACAGTACAGTACAACAAACTAGCGGATACAACAAACTACATAACAGCCATTTACGTTGAGACCATTAAAAGAAAGTACAACTGTACAGTGGTGCGCTGTATTATAGTGCGCCATAATGTGGTGCTTCACTCAGCTTTTAGATACTGTTGCCAAAGTTGGTAACAAAGGGAAGGAGTGTAGCTACTTAACTTAATTTAGTTAATTAATCTACTGGCTACTACCTTAGTGTCTACTAGGTGAACTAATGCAGGTAATGCGGCAGCCACTAATGCATTATTATTAATAGAAAACAATAGAATTTAACATACCTTCTCAGTACTCAAGAGTAAGACGGGGTAATTTGATACAAAATAAACTGGTAAACTGTTCTATTGGTCCGTCTGTTCTTTCTCGAATGAGTTTCTTGCCATTTTATTGGCAACTCGGCAAGTTTAAAACTTAAATAAAACTGTTTTGAAACCCCTTTTTCCACCCTTTGAAAAAGATATTCTAGCAAAGTTGGTGGAATGTTAGCTATTTATTCAGTTATTCCTACATTATCTTGTCATTAATTTTCAGTGGCTAAATTGGAAATATATGGGTGGATTTTTTTAGCTTTTGGAAAAATGCAGTGGGTTTAACTGTTTTAGTGTTGGATAAGACGGGATAATTTGATACAAATTGAGGTTTTTGCTTAATTAAAAACTTATTAACAAATGTTTCACAATTTTTATTTTTATTCATCACATTCAGCCTCTTGGCTATCGATTCATGTAATAATTTTAGTCAATATGTTATTCCATACATCCGTGGTGATAATTTGAAAAATAAAAATATTAAGTATGAAATTACCCTACCTTTGGGATAATTTGATACAACCTCATTGTTTAATTTTAAATGACACATAAGTTGTCAAAAGATGTTAGCTATATAAGATTCTTTAAAGTCCTCAAACTGTTAATGATAGTACATAGAAATAATTGGATCAGGACAATGTATCAATTTTTTTTCAACAATATTTTCATTGTTTTTTCTCTGTCAGAGTCTTATGTTATAAAAAACTCTATCATTTTGAGGAAATTTATCTAGCATTACAGCTTATAAATAAATAATACTCTCAAGTGAATACTTTCATATGGAACTGAGAAAAACAGAAGCAGTTTGTGCAGTCTGGGGTCACTTTCTAATACTCTCAAATGTCCTCTTTCATTTGATACCAATGAGGTAACAATCGGATGATGGATGGTAACTTTTCGAAATTAGGTTCTTTAAAAAATAAAAATAAAGTCTTTTACCAAATTCTCCCATCTTACCCTACTCTAAAATAATGTTTAAATTTCTTAATATAGCTAACCTATACTTAGACTATAAATAAATTTATAAGTAATGACTATTATAAGGAATTATCCACAATAATAATGTGCTACTTATGAGTAATGAAACTACCAAGCAAATGTCAAATAACACTTCACTAAGCACAGTGTCACAGTCTCACAGAGGACTGAAACATTTAATTTTTATTTAGGAGATTAACACTTCTGGTTCTGTGTTCTGTCTCATGGATAAACTATTATATAAAAAATATATGGATATGTCACGCGCGTTTGAATGATCTGCGATATTGACCAATTTTGCTGCATAATCTATTGATCAATCATCAATAGTTTGCGCAGCGCAGCCATCAGTCGATAGTGCAACCACCCATATTTTAAAGTGTGGCAGGAAAGTCGCCAGTTTAGTGAGAAAATGGATCCAGGTCGCCACATTTAAGGAACTTTGAAGGAGAAATTTGGCTTCCTAGTGAAGGTTTTACACTTGGAAACATCCTTATGCTTCATGCCTCATGCATGTATATCTCTTAGTATTTTAGGAGTGATTCACTAGTTATTTACAGGTTTTCCAACTTATATTACCCTTCAAAAGTTGCCAATATACTGGCGACTTTGTCCATACCATACTTTAAAACATGGGCAACCATCAAGCATCAATCTATTTCTGCACGTTCGAATGATACAGATTATTTTAGTTTATGCATTCAATTAATTGTTTTGTTTTAATCGGAAAAATACTTTTTATTAATATTTAATATCATATCATCCAATTGTTGTGCATTTGAATGATATGGTTTTGTTAGTTGATTTGTCTCTTCAGCTCTCTCCAAAAATGACAAAATTTCTCTCCAAAAACCAGGACCAAAATCCAGTCTGCAACGTGTGTCAAATCTGTCACCAAGATTTCATATTTCAGGACAGTAAGTCTCCAAAAAATTTCAAATTTGTTCCAAAATGGCCAAATTTCTTCAATATGTCTCCAATAATAACATGTGAAAATATAATTGGTAGAATTTTTCCCCCTTTGAAAATAATATTCTGGCAAAGTCGGCAGTTTTTTAGCTAGTAATTATTCCTATCAGTATCATCCTATGTTAGTAGGTACCATTAATTTTTGGTGGATCAGCCAAATTACTGGAAATTTATGGTGGATTTTCTCAGGTTTTTGAAAAAGTCAGAAGGATTTTATGCACCAAATACAGACTGTTATTATTTTTTAATCTATTTAGTATGGCTGAGTACCGTCTTAGGCATCATATTTACAAATTACCCAGACTGCAGGAACTGTTAAACTGTTCTCCAAAAAATCTTCTATTTTGGCTCATGTTCTCAGTAAAATTAATGTAAATAATTAAATATAGGAGGAAAGTAAGGATTGTTCACACAGAAAATGTTAAAAAGTCCCATGTTTTGCAGACTGGCAAATTACAGTTGTTGCAGGAGTCTTCCAGTGGATTAAAAAATTAAAATTTCATGAAAAATTTTATAGGGTCCCGGTCAAGCAGGTAAATTGCGGCCCACTAACTAACTACGGCCTCTGACAACAGAAATGTCATAGCTTCAAAACACTCGTTAAAAACATAAAGTAAGAAATTAGAGCCAGTCTGTATTTGGTGCACAAAATTCCACTGACTTTTTTAAAAAGCTGAAAAAATTCACCATAAACTTCCAGTAATTTTGGTAATCCACTAACATTTTGCCAATTTTTCCACCATAAATTAATGGCACCATAGGAATAATTAGCTAAAAATCCACCAACTTTGCCACAATATTATTTATAATGGAGAAAAATTCCACAGACAAGTCGGTGGAATTTACCATGAAATATAATCTGGAATTAGAGCATGCACTGTGCTTAATTTGATAGCTATGCAATATTTTAATGTAATTTTGGTTCAGAATATTTTAGACTTTCTTGAGAGGGCCGCAATTGAAAATTAGAGGGCCGCAATTTATCTGCATGACCCTACAAGAGTGAAGGAAAATTATTATAAGTTAGATTTATACATAATTTAATTTTTATATTAACATTCAACTTCAAGTTATTTACAAAATTTAGTAAGAAATAACATTTTGTTCTATAGCACACCACAAGGAAAAGATTGTGTAAAAGAGGGAACTCTTTTACTATACTAATTTTCTATATTATAATGGTAATTTTCTATATTCTGGTAATATTCAAAAATATTCTCTTCAGGGACTGAAACACAATTCTTCTTCTTCTTTAATGGCCAGACCTGCATCAGCAGCCAGCAAGGGGGAGGGGGGGGCCAGAGTTCGGGCATTGGATTTTTAGCGCCCCCCTAGAACCTAATTAACACCATTATCCCTTGTCTAATTCTCCAAACTTCTCACAGGTACCTCTTAACAATTCTTAAGTCTAAGGTGCCAAAACCTATAGCATCTTCCACACTACAAACCCCAAAGTTCCAAACCTATCTCTAGATTCTCCTAACCTACCACATGTTACCAAGAAATGGTCTAAACTTCCAGCACCCACCTGTCTACCTGATAAAGACCACACAAACTATGGGTGTAGGTCACAAGCCCCCCCGGTCATGAGCCCCCCCCCCCCCCCAGTCACGAGCCCACCTGTTTTTAAATCCTTCTTTACCTATATTATTTAATCCTTATTGACACTTTTGTAGTTCATTACTGATTAGACATAATATATATGTCTATCGGGGGGCGTGCCGCCCCCGAACCCCCCTGCCAGGTCATTAAACAATCATGAAGTGTGCAGTTCAACAATCTAGCGGATACAACAAACTACATTAGCAACTCTCAGTTATTTCTATCTAAGTAGTTCTTCATTTGTTTAACTAGGTAAATAAGGATTAAAAAAACATGGAGGGGGGGCTCATGACCTAGGGGGGCTCATGACCGGGGGGGCTCTTGACCGTACCCCACAAACTATCACCCCTTCCACACCCGTGACCCAACCTCCATCCCAACCTCAAGGTATTGCTCCTTGCCCTAAACAATAATACAGACTTCCAGGTATTGTCATAGCAGCCTCCGTTTCCAAATCTTTCTCTAACTCTATATGCAATAATGCATTTAGAGAGCTTTTTGACCTGACCTCCTCTCTCCATCTGAGTCTGACCATCTCAACAATTCACAACTCTCCACCACCCTGCCAATCTCCCCAAAATCAACACCATCTATATCATCCCAACCCCACCGGGCCCACCCCAGGCTCACCAAACACTGACCGATCCTCTTACTCCACCTAGTGCCTCTACCCACACGGTGTATAGAATCACCGAAACGGACCGACTAGTCTGTCTATGGTGCACAAAATTACACTGACATTTCCAAAAAAACTGAAAATATCCACCATAAAATTTCATCAATTTTGCTGATCCACCAACATTTTCCCCATTTGGCCACTGAAAATTAATGGTAACATAGCCAGTCTGCAGAATATGGAACATTTTTCCAAGACTCTCTGTGGGAGTTTTTGATTGAATTTCAGAAATTGGAGATCTCTGCAGGAGATCTTGAATTAATTCCTATGTTACCATTAATTTAGCTGCAGGAGATATTGAATTAATTCCTATGTTACCATTAATTTAACTGAATCTGTTTAATTCTGAATCTGTTACAGAGATATGAGAGTCGGAGAGTAACTGTCTCTCAAATTAAAATCTCTGCAGGAGAAAAGACACATTCTGCAGACTGGTACCATAGAAATAAATAATTAAAAATCCACCGACTTTGCTAGAATATTATTTTCAAAGGGCAAAAAATTCCACCGACATGTCGGTGGAATTAACCACAAAATACAGAATGGCGAACCGAATCGGCCAGAGTGGAATAATAACTCATTTCAGATTGACTAGTAACTCTGTTAGGAATTTAGAATGAACAAAAATTACTCATTTTAACCCTAAAAAATGCAGAAATCAGTAAATTATTTTATGAATTTCAATTCCGCAGTAAAAACTAATGTAAAATAAGTCATTTATGCTTCACAATTGAGCTTGTTGTGATGATAAACATCACTGATGGGAATGCATGAAGTTAGGAGTAACTCTGTTAGAATTTATGTTTTCCAGTTAGGCTGATCGGGGACCAAAACCGTCACGGGCAAAACGGACCAATTGTGGTCGAAAACGGAACGAATGGGGACCAAGCCGGATTTAATCGGGCCGAAACGGAGCTAAGTACCTAGTTCATAAAAAAACACTTAAATAGTTAGAACTATACATTGGAGAATAATAATAATATTTAGAATGAGTTATTTAACTGATAATAGCTACCTACCTACATATGTTGAAAAAAAACAATAGCTAGCTACTTTGAATGCTTATAGGATATGAGCATTCAAAGTAGCTATTTTTTTTTTCAACATAAGTAGGTACTAGCTATTATCAGTTAAATTACTCATTCTAAATATTAATATTTTTCTCCAATGTATTATGTATAGTACTAGTACTACTAACTATTTACCTAAGTGTGTTTTTATGAACTACTTAGCTCCGTTTCGGCCAGATTAGATACGGCTTTGTCCCCAATCGATCCGTTTTGGTCCTCAATCGGTCCGTTTCGGTGATTCTATGTAGGTACCCTCTACCCACATTATTCTTAATGCGTTCAATAAATCTTCTACCTATACTATTTTCAATCATCATTTGTGTGTAGGATTCGAAAGTCTGGCAAATATGCTTCAAGGGGTAAAGTTCGCGATGTCCACAGCAGCTGTCCACCACAGAACAATGTCTACCACAGAACAGGCTACGATATTTACTAAACTAAAACATTTTATTCGTATGAAAAATTATTTACGATGCCGAATATTCATGTTATTAGTAAATAATGTTTTAAATGCTCATATCGTTAACTTTTATTGTCACTAATTTCAATCAAGGTAAGAAAATTGATATTATTTATTTATTAAGTATGTGGGAATCACCTTACCTAATAACATAATGCCTGAGATTAGAAATGATAGCCGAATTCATTGTACCTAGGTCGATAGGTAGGTAACACCATGGTATTGTCGGTGACAGGACAATAACCCCCCGTGCAAAAAACCCCCCGCGGTCAAAAAAACCCCATGCAATATACCCCCCGGACAAAAATACCCCGTACAATAAACCCCCCGGACAAATACCCCCGGACAAGAACCCCCCAAGCAAAAAAACCCCGGTGCAAAAAAACCCCGGTCGATATAAATAGCATAATTCATTTTAATTAATTTTTTATTAATAAAATTACTATATGCTATAATATAAAGAGATATAGTGCACCTAAGGTTAGGTTAGCGGTCCAATTGGGGGGGGGGGGGGCTTGCCCTCCCCTGGCCAGGTTTGATAGTGACAAAATGTATACTGTACTTATTTTTACTATAAAATAGGTAATTGGGTATACCTTATTTTGCAAAGAAAAATTGTCATATTTTCGAAGAAAATGTAATAATTATTGGTTCGCATTGAATGATGATGTATTTCTCGGCCTGTAAATTATACTACTTATTTCAGTTTCTAGAGCTTATGATTATTAGACTAAATGAATTTTACTCATTATATAAGTTATTGGTACATTAACTGTATAGAAACACATTTAATTATTAACATGTGTTAATTTTTTTGTTATTATCAGACTGTTCAGTACAATGTCACCGCTCCTTTTAAGCTCGCAGGATATATAACCCTTTTTTTCACAGGGGTTTATAGAGACTAGAATGATATCTGTTGTCCCTGAAACAAATCTATCTAACCCTTATTTATAACTCGTAATCTAAGGTTCATACGTGGCTGCAAAACTGAAGTTCAACCACTCAGAGAAATTAGTTAGATAATGGATATATCTTAATTGGCTCAACTCAAAATGAAAATTTTAATAATATAACTTTCTGTAATGATTTAATCTCTGAGAATTTGATAGTGTTTTCGAAACAGAAGAGTATTGACAGAGATAATGGTGATAAAAAAGTACATGAAAACTAGAGAGTAGCTTATTTCCTAAATTTACTAGTTTCATAATTTGAAAGGAAAACTTCACTCTTGGTTATAGACATTTTTAATATGATTTTATTTGTAGTAGATGATAATTATAGGAAATTAGATTACGAGCACTCGGTAGAGCGCATTCCTTCATCGCCGATTATAAATGATCTTGACCATCCAATAATCCTTGAGTTATAAATGATCTTGACCTCAGCCTTTTACCTGTTCGCTCCCAAAATCTAATAAACTGGAAACTGTATAATGACAAATCGTTCCAACAAGTTTCATTCAATTTGATTGATCACTTTTTTTGAGTTATTGAGTTATAAATGAAATTGATATTGATCTTTGACCGGATCGCTCCCAAAATTAACCAAATTGTTCCTGGATATTGAAGATACGCTCCGCCAAGTTTCATGCAATATGATTGAAAACTTTCTGAGTTATAAAATTTTGACATTGACCTTTGACCAGATCGCTCCCAAAATTCTACCAGATGGTTGCTAGGCATTGAACAATCATCCTACCAAATTTTAGTCAATTTGGTTTAATATTTTTTGAGTTGGCGAATGAAAATATCCAGGTTCTCTGTTAGTACATCGTCACAGTGACTCTTTAATCCGATAAATAAATGTCGTCTAATACAAATTATCCATTTCCTGTGAAGGTAATTAAAAAACTAATGTTGGTGAAATTAGTATCATCACAGAGCCTATATTTCTCTGATTATAAATCATCACATGTACAGTGACTCTTTTCTCTGATAGTACAACTAAAAAATGTCTATTATAAATAAGATTGCTTAGTATTCAATACCATTAAAATCTGTCAATCAATGTTAGATAAACATTATTCAGATTAAAACTTGCCTATAGTTTTCGTTGCTACATCACCGTAACTCTTTTCTGATAGTACATCATATTAGTGACATCTTTAATCCGATAGTACATAATGCAATGATTTTGAGAAAATAAATCATGGAATCTTGTACTGGACATAAATCCCAAAATGGCTCTAAGAATAACATTAGAAATTAAAATGAAAATTTGTAGTGGACAAGAGTCCACAACAAATAGACAATAATAATATTTGATGTTCGAGTGGACTTTTGTACACAGTCCTTATATTAAACTTTATATTATTGAATATTCATTGCTGTATCATGCTCACATATTTTAACAAGGCATTCATAGTACATGTTCGCACTTGTTTGCAATATTATAATATATATATATATATAGACACAATATATTAAGTACCTTAAGAGATTCATGCTATTAAACCACAAAAGCATATAATTAAGTGGAATATTGTACTGCATGGACATATGTTGCCACAATGCAGGATATAATTATTCGTAAATATCTTGAACTATCTTTTCATAGAATTTTGATTGTATTCCAATATTTAAGAACATATCTATTCAAACACCTTTAATAATTGTTACAGAAATGAACATAAAATATTCATATATTAGTATGTTAACCCATAGACGGCCTATATGAAAGTATTATAAATAGAAAAAAACATCAAAATATTAAACTAATATAGCAAATCTAGTTTTGAATAACATAACAATATTCAGTTAAGATTTCAAGTAATTTCATCATAGAATAAAAAAAAGAAATGCTAAAAAACTGTTTTGAAACACTTTGGATGACATCAGATCACTTTCTGAAATCTATTATTTATGTCTTATTATTATTTAATAATAATAAGCCAATAACTTTTGTAGTTTTGAAAAGTCAGAAGAAATAATTTGTGTGATAATTTAGCTTCGAAATGACCGTACATATATTCAGAATATTGGATTAATCTGTTCAAACACTTGGAAAGAAGAAACTATACGTGAAGATCCCCCACTTATTTTGGAACTTTGTCTTTTGAAGTTTTGAATAGTAAGGAATATTGTTCAAGCTCAGTAAAGGAAACTTAGAAATGCAAATAACTAAATATATAACGAAAATTATATCATTTCCTTTTGCACAATTGTTTATGAATATGTTATCTACAATCTTATCGATTTTTTTTAAATATAAAACACACTGTTATACGAATTTTGAAAGTACTGGATCAGAAGTTTTTGGAAATCCTTTCTATAAATTAGAATCTTTATTGAGAAAAAAATCTTAGGTACAAAAACAAAAGACAATATAAGTTTCAACAAACATACAAATAAGATTCGTTTATCAAGTATAAAAAACTTTTCGGGCAATTAAAGGAATAATTCTAAATAAACATAGATCACAGAACCTGGAGATAACATATTGAAGTCGTACAGTTATGAGTTACTCTACTGCTATAATGAACAGAAATATTATAAATAATGGTTAAATAAATGTTTTTTAAAGGCTCTTTTAATTATAATAATGTTTGAACTAGATTTAATATTATTGGGTATAGAAGTTCAAATTATAGGTCCTATATAAGACATAGATCTCTGGCATTGAGACAGCCGCTGGAATGATGGTGATGTCTCTATTACGAGTCAGAGTCGTGGTGATTAGAGAAAAATTACTATCTCCATGATACATTCCCAAACATGCATATGCCAATGATAAGCTTATAAATATATGTGACCTTTCAGATACTGGTTCTGTGGAAGAGGTGATTTGAATGAGCATGGTAGTCTGATGAAGTGGTGAGGCGGATTAATCTTTTTTTGTAATAATATCAGAGGCTGAGATGTACATTGCACATCATCTGCCCCACCCCACAATGCAACACAATACAATAGATAGAAATATGCTAAATCATAATAGATATTGATTAATATTTTAATGAGACGCGATTTCTAATTCTATTTAGGATTCCTACTGTTTTAGTTAATTTCCTGAAAGTATGCTGTACGTACATGATTATAAGGTATGCATTCCAAAAATTTATCCTCACTCAAAAGATCAATACGACATTCATCAATATCAATACATAGAGGTGTTGCGACAGAGTGTTGCCTGTTTGAAAATAACATCGCAACTGTTTTACTTTTACTGGTATTAAAACTAAGTCTGTTGTTTATTGTCCATTTATAAAGTTATCAAACTCCCTGTTGGCCGTATTTATCAAGTTTGAGTAGTTCTCACCACTGAAGGCTAAAGTCGTGTCATCGGCAAACAGAGTAAACTTTGTAACATTAGATTAGCACGGCATGTCATTGACAAACAATTGGAACAACAGAGGAGCCAATACATTACACTACCTTGTGGCAAACCTATATCCACTAGAGTAGAGGTGGAAAACTGAGAGCCAATTCTAAAACACTGAAACCTGTTACATAAGAAGCTACTGAACCAATCCAGAAGCACACCTCATTATACCATAAGCAAACCTCTCCCTCAAAAGTATCCGATGATCTACTATATCGAATGCCTTTTTAAGATCCACAAAGACAGCCAAGTTATGGCATTTTGAATTAATACGTACTATCATAAACATTTTCAGTTAAGTTAAGAATTGCATCCGCCATATTTTCACCACATCTAAAACCAAATTGGCTGGGGATGAGAATATCAAACGTTTCAGTAGACTACATACATTTTTCCAACAGTGTACTCATGAAAGGCAAAATCGATAATTGTAGGTAATTAGAAATATTTAGGTACCCGATCACCACTCTTATAATTTGGAATAACTGCAGCTTCTTTCAAACAATAAGGGAAATGACCATCAGTATATGATTAATTAATTAAACAGAGAAATAATGAAATTACCCAACAGAGAAGAAACTTTCATGGAAAAAATTCAGGAATGGACTGCGTCCCATAATACATTTTTTTTTATATTATCGATGATATTAGACAACTCGTTCTCACTTATCGCATCCACAAAAAAGGAATTTTCTTGTGCGCGAATATTAAGTATTGGGTCATCATATTGGGGCGGAATGGCATTCTGTAAATTACGGGCCACAGATGCGAAATGATTATTAAAGCACTCTGACAATATTCCCCTTCATAAGAAACATTACGATCATCACCCAAACATACTTAACAACCCCAGTACTCCGCTCCTCACCGATCAAATTCTTTATTAATTTCCAAAGATTTTTTTTTAGCATTTCATTTGTTAACTTCAAGTGATTTCCCATAGTATTTTTCTTTAGCCTGTCGGATCCACTTAGTAACCAAATTGCGATAGTTATTATAATATTCTTGGTGGAGTTTGAGCTGTTTGTAATGATAGGACTTTCTTTTTATTGATTTCAGTAGAGTACATAGATGAAAGTGAGGGTTTAGAGTAACGTTTATAAGTAATATATTTAGTTAGAGAAAAAAAACTATCCACATATATTTTATTCAAATTTTCACAAAATGTCTAGTATGTGTAGCAACATCAATGTCATTATCATAAACAAAGTTGAAATTATTAACCTTATTATAAAATGAGTCAGAGTATTGCTCTGAATTTTATCTAAATGTAACTTCAATTTTGGAATTCACAGGAGTATTAAATTCGTTGAGTAATATACGTACCGATCTTATTAGGGGGTATGCCTACGTGCGTCTAATTTTTATTTGAAATTTTCTAATGAAATATAATAGATAAATAGTAATTAGTTATGATTGGGGGCTGGGCCGGTTTTATTAGTTAACATAAGTTTGGACAAACATTCGATATATATTTAGATGGCGTTGTTTACATTAATTGGACAGATGACCTTGAATCTCATTGACATTTAAAAAATATCTGCATATCTTCGTAAATAAGCAATAATTAATTGAATTTGTGTTCCATATACAAAATATACTGACTAATAAAGTATTTTTAGAGCCTAGAGGTCTAAATAAGAAAATTATTCTATGCCGATATACAAACGTGCTCTTTGTAGGTACAACGTTTATGAAAATATAACCGGATGGAGTCAATGACTCACGAAAACATAAAACTCACTCACTAGATAGCGTTTTTCACAATAAATTTACTTTCTTTCCTAAATGAATTTTTAAAAAAGTTAAAAAATTAATGTAAATTTGTACCTAATCAATCCTTAATACATTTGACTGATTTAATATCAATTACTTGAGATTTAAATGAATTCTGTGAAATGAATAATGTTGAGTGTTCTTTCAAATTAACCAATGCCTAACTGATTTCAATGTACATATTGCAATTTAAACTAGTTTAGTAGCATATTATACCTATATGAATATATATTTGATAGCGGACTTCTCTCATGAAAGTGGGCAACACTAGCTAGAAGTAGGTATTCACCACAGTATTCACAGTGCTGGGCGCCGCCGCCATTTCATTGATCACCATGGATTCATGAAGGTACTAGTAAATGATCACAGTTTATTGAACTATATATACTGTGGTAATATGGTATCCAGTCTTCCTACCAACACTCCACTAAAAAAATTGTTGTATTACCTACCTAGTATTTTATTAGGTTAGTCGGAGGCCTTAGTTGAAGATTAGGAAATTATAAAAAGATGATAGCCTAACTTAAAATTATAGAGAAATTATAAAAAGATGATAGGTAGGCCCTACACAGGCAGCAAGGATTTATTCCTAAGATATTAAGGGAATATCCCAGGAATATATCTTTCTTCCCAGGGTTATTCGAGTGACAGTGAGAACTTTAGTAAATTAGGTAGGTAGTACTTAGCCTACCTAGGTTAGGTAGGGTCACGCAGATAAATTGCGGCCCTTTAATTTTTAATTGCGGCCCTCTCAAGAGAGTCTCTAAAATATTCTGAACCGAAATTACATTAGAATGTTGCATAGCTATCAAAAGAAACGCAGTGCATGTTATAATTTATTAATTTAAGTTTTTAACGTGTGTTTTGAATGTATGATTTTTCTGTTGTAAGAGGCCGCAGTTAGTCAGTGTGCAGCAATTTACCTGTGTGACCCTACCTAATAAATTTCTCCCTGAGTCGCCGAATTGAATCCTTTTTGGAGAGAAATTTAGCTAGGCTATTTTTATTTCAGAGAGACTTGCAGAGCCAGAATGCAGGGATTTCATCAAGACATTAAGTTCATTAACCATATAGCCAGTAGCCTATAGGGCCATAGGCTATAGCTACTTAAGGCCTTGTTACACGGTGCGAGACAGCGAGTTACTGTCGTGACAGCAGACAGCAGCTGTCCCACTGTACTCGCATGTCAGTAGCTCAATGTTCATTGCATTGAATTTCCATGACAGTTACTCAACTGATGCGGTCACACTGTGCGAGTAGCTGCACTACACTAACTGGCTAGACCAACTCGCACGTTTACTCGCACCGTGTAACAAGGCCTTTAGTTTGTATCCTATTTTACATTTTTACTAGCATGTCCAAACTCGCCATTTTAATGGCGAGTTTGTGACAGTTTTTTTGAGCCCTTCAATTACAAATGGTGAGAAATAACTAATTTTCTCCTATGCTACAATGTTATTTTGGAGAGAATTTATGATAATTTGATCATTTTAGAGAGAAATTTGGTTATTTTTGGAGAGAACTGGAGAAACAAATGGAGAGTTTCAGAGACATAGCTACTAGTTTACTTGGCTAAGATTATTCTTATTTATTGTATAATCTATGTTTCATAGTGTGGCAGCCCTGCCCAGTGCCCGCTGGCAGTAAAGTTGCCAGTTTGATGAGAAAATGAATCTACATCAACATCACCACATTTAATTTATTTTAAAGTACCTTATTTTCAGAATTACAGTTTAGCCAGATTAAGAGACTGCAGGAACTGGTAAAGTGTTCTCCAAGAAATAGAAATCCTCTAATTTACCATTTGTTCTCTATAAAATACATGTAAATATAGGAGGAAATTAAGAATTGTCCATGTTTCAAAGTATGAACAAAGTCGCCAGCCAGTCTGTATTTCGTGGTAAATTCCACTGACATGTTGGTGGAAATTTTCCTCTTTGAAAATAATATTCTGGCAAAGTTGGTAGATTTTTTTAGCTATTTATTCCTATGTTACCATTAATTTTTGCTGGATAAGTTGGGAAAATGTTGGTGGATCAGCTGAATTACTGGTAATTTATGGTGGATTTTTTCAGCTTTTTGAAAAAGTCATTGGGATTTTGTGCATCAAATACAGACTGGGTAGCCAGTATACTGGCGACTTTTGAAGGGTGAAATAAGTTTAGAAACCTGTAAATAAGTTAAAATAACAAGTAAATCACTAACAGATAGTCTCAAGTGATACGCATGCATCAGACATGATGCATAGGATGTTTTCAAGTGTAAAGTCTTCCCTAGGCTGTCCTATTTCTTCTAAGTATCTTAAATGTGGCGACTTGATCTATTTTCTCACCAAACTGGCGACTTTCCTGCCACACTTTGAAACATGGAGAATTGTTCGCACAGAAAATGTATAAAAATGTCCCATATTCTGCAGACTGGATTTATTAATGCATGTGCATCCCATGCCATCCCTTTATGGCCATTTTGTTAGTGATTTAACACTTTAAACAAGTAATTACAGTTTTTCTTTCAACTTATTTCACCTCTCAAATGATGATGATAATGTTACAGAGTATTCTAGACTGTGTTTGGTGCACTGAACTCCTGACTTTTCCAAAAATCTGTAAAATATCTGCCAACATTTCCTGCTATTTTGGCTAGTCCTCCAATATTTTTCCAATTTCTCCTCTAAAAATTAATGGTAATTTAGATATAAATAACTAAAAGTCCTCCGACATTGTGAGAATATTTATTTTGGTGATTTGAGAAGTCCTCTCACATGTCATTGGAATTTAGTCCCAACTACAATCTGGATTAGGGTGTCTGCATACCAAAAGAGAGAAAGAAAGATTGCAACCAGATTGTATTTGGTGGTAAATTCCAATGATATGTCGGCAGATATTCAATTTCTCTAATAAAAAAATTCCTGCAATGTCGTAGGATATTTAGCTATTAATTCCTATATTACCATTAATTTTCGGAGGGGAAACTGGATAAATGTTGGAGGACTAGACAAATTGATGAAAAATGTTAGCAGCTATATCTCAGATTTTTGATAAAGTCAAGAGTTCAGTGCACCTAATGCAAACTGAGACTGCAAGATGTGAAATGAGAAAAAAAGCCATAAAGAGTGATACCATACTGGCACTTTGTGAGATATTACATTGATTAGGCTACTATCTTCTACTCTCTTCACAGAACCCATCTTCAACACGCTTTCACTCTTCAGTTTTTCTTTTTCTCTCTTTCTTGCTCGCTTCCAGTGTGTGCACTCCTGTATATATCCATGTTTACCAATTCAATCTTTCTTTCTTTCTTGCTTTAAATCTTTTGGTGTTGTGGCACCTTATGTCTTTGAGTATGTGACTATGTCAGTTAAAGGCTTAAAAGCCAATTTATTGGCTTAGATTTCAAAAGGTCAAAACTGAGATGTCTAATTAGCCTAAAATTTTCAATTAATTCTTATGTTCCCATGTAAATTTTCATATGAAATCTTAAAAATTTGAGCCAAATTGGCTTGGGTTAGAATTTTTGTGAAAATTTGACTCAAAAAATTGCTTACAATTTTCCAGCCTCTGAAACAAAGGATGGCTCTGACCAAGATGTTTATTGTTTACCTAATTTGACTCCCCATGTTACAGGTAATAAAGCAGGTCCTTCCTCCCAATTTTAATGGTAGGTTTATGACTGCTTTTGAGCTCTTAAATTGCTATTGATGAAAAATATCTGATTTTCTCCTATGCTATCAGTCTGCCAAGTGTAGCAAATCTGTCTCCCAAGATTTTATTTTGAGGACCAATTGTCTCCAAAGAGCAAAGATTTTCAAATCAGTCTCCAAACCAGATTGCAGAATGTTGAACTTTTTTCAAAGACTCTGAAACAAGTCAAATCTGAGCCCACTTTTATAAATTGGAGTTCTCTGCAGGAGATCATGAATTAATTCCTATGTTACCATTAATATAGCTCCAGGAAATTTTTGAATTAATTCTTATGTTACCATTAATTTAGCTGCGGGAGATTCTGAATTTGCTGCTGAGAGTCGAAGAGTAACTCTCAAATTAAAATCTCTGCATGTCACTGATGTCAGGAGATGCATTATGCTAGTCTGTGAAGTGTGTCAAATCTGTCTCCAATATTCTATTTCGAGGACAATTGACTATTGATGACTATTTAATTTGTTTCACATGATCAAAAATAAAATGTTTAACTGTTTATGTAGAAAATCTTTACCTGGGAGGCAAATTCCTCTATTGAAATATTTTGAACTAGTTAGTGTTCAAGAAGAATTCTTATATTTTGTCTTTCGTTCCCAGAAAAATACCTGCAAATATAGTAGGAAATTCAGAATTGTTTCCACTTTCCTCAGAACATTTTAAAATTTTCCCATACTCTACAGACTGATCCAAAATATCATTGTAGGCTTGTAGCATAGGAGAAGATTATAAATTTCTTTCATCACAGTGACTCTTTTCTCTGATAGTACATCATCACAGTGACTCTTTTCTCTGATAGTACATCATCACAGTGACTCTTTTCTCTGATAGTACATCATCACAGTGACTTTTCTCTGATAGTACATCATCACAGTGACTCTTTTCTCTGATAGTACATCATCACAGTGACTCTTTTCTCTGATAGTACATCATCACAGTGACTCTTTTCTCTGATAGTACATCATCACAGTGACTCTTTTCTCTGATAGTACATCATCACAGTGACTCTTTTCTCTGATAGTACATCATCACAGTGACTCTTTTCTCTGATAGTACATCATCACAGTGACTCTTTTCTCTGATAGTACATCATCACAGTGACTCTTTTCTCTGATAGTACATCATCACAGTGACTCTTTTCTCTGATAGTACATCATCCATTTGCATTTTCTAAGGCTCAAAATTATTGCTCTATTGTAGCCAGTTAAATAGGGAAAATATCCATCCTTCATTTTCTGATATAAAATTATTACATCATCGCATCACCTTTCTCTGATATGCAACATTCAAATGTAAATTTGTTTCAGCAGGATTAACACTTTCTTGAGAAAGTTTGGTAAAAGTTTAAGGGACTCAATTTACCAGTGTGGCCCTAGGTACCTTCTAGTAGTGCTTTTACAATCAAAAGTAGTGAAATATCAAGGTTAATTCAGTTGTTTATAGTTTCTAGAAAAATATATAATATTATTAATATAGAAAAATAATATACACAGATTTGTGTGAACGAATGTGTGTTACTGTTGATGAGTTTATTTGAACTGTTTCTACTTAATACTAATACACTACGCACATATCTGAAAATGAATTTTATCTATTCTCCAAAATAAACTTGCTGCAAAATGTGGTCTCTAACTCTCAAAGACTTATTTAGACTATTAGAGAGGCTCATTGTCTGTTGTAACTTCTGTTCTTACGGAATTTGTTTCATAAATCACAAAATTTCCCTAATATGTTTCAAAGACTCAGGGTTAAATTAATGGTAACATGGAAATTAATTTAAGATTTGACTCTTAGTTTCACTCAAGAGTCCTAATATGTTCTATATTTTGGAGACTAAAGCAATTTTATGAAAGGACAGAATTGGAGAACTCCAGTAAGTATATGGTTCACTGTAACCCAATAGTTCTTACATAAAGCTGATATAAATCCACCAACTGGCAAAATATTTTCAATTATTTGACTGGAACAACCTTTAATTTGAAAACATATATTGAGAGTTAACCTTGCTACTCTTACTCTAAGGTGTTAACTTAACACACCAGATATTATTAAATTTATTATTAAAAGATTATCAATCACATAATTTATTGAAGGTAGAGGCTAAGATGGTTCTAGGTCAATTCACCAAAAATACATTTGCTGCACGGCACTTCCGCCAAAAAATGACAATTATTTACCAAAATAAGGTATACTTATCTTACAGTAAAAACGGTGAAGTAGGCCTATACATTTTGTCACTATCAAACTGTGCTGCGTGACCCACCCCCAGCCAGACCGCTAACCTAAACTTAAGTGGCCAATATCTCTTTATATTTATAACATGTATTGTCTTTAAATGTTCAGCGTAAGTGTCATGCAGCGAAAGGAATAGTCACCGCTGAGATACTTTGTTTCTCTAGTTTAAATAATTCATCATGTCATCATTCAAATAATCACCTCGTTTTCTACCATTAATTGATAGATGATTTTATTATTCTCACCCATTATTAATTTCTGTGTCTCAGTCCCCCTCATGTGGTGCCACTAACAATCAAAAGGAGCTAGAATTATCTCTTTGGTGAAACCTTCAGACACACCAGTATTCTTATCGAGTATCACCACCAGAGCCTGTAGCAGCAGACTACTCTTGAACCTGAGTACTAACGGTGATAATTATCTCTGAATAGACGAGCTCGTGAGTGAAGCTCTGTCATATGAGTTATGATGAAACTAGCTTTAGGTGTATATTAGAGGTATTTGTTTCAAGATTAACTTTGAAAAGTAGCTATATCTAATTATCTATCAATTCGTTAGGCTAATTCAAAATTAGGTATTATTAACTTCAAAAGTCTATCAACCAATGCATTTATTGTATTTACTCACTTTGTTTGTAATCCAAATGTTTCTCTCCACCAGCTGAAACTTATCTCTCAATGACTTCAGCTCACAAGATTTATTGGGATACCCTTACCTTCATCAAGAATGACTTTTCATCACCTAGTTTGCTGGGTGAGTTATTCTATGTCAACATACTATCTAGTAGCTAGCCAATTTTATTCTAGGCTAATCTATTGTATATATATATATATATATTTATTTATTTAATAGGTATCATTAAATCAATTAGTAATCCACAGGCAGGCCTCGCTTTTATTTCCAATATCATGTTATTACAAATGGGGGTATTTGGAAGGAACCGATTCAAATACCCTCTTCCTATTTCATGTCCCTAATTGATTTAGGGACCTGAACTAGGAACTCATCCATATACCTCCTTCCTCACGTCCCTAAATCAATTAGGGACGTGAACTAGGAAGGAGGTATTTGGATGGGCTCCTAGTTCACGTCCCTAATTGATTTAGGGACGTGAAAAAGTAATTTACCACAAATGGTTATAAGACTGAAGTATGGGTCAAATTTTCCTATAATTGTAATTATTTAAACATTTCATCTCTCAATCCCAAAGAATCATTTAGTGATTTTTCGGGATTGGGAACAGGGATTAAGGATCAGGAACAAAACAATTGTATGGATTTTGTGTAATTTCTCCAGATTGGGTGCAATTGTCAAGATTTTCACAATTTCATGATTAGAGTGAGAGAGTGATATCTTGGATTTGATAATTTACTGTTGTAATTTTGCTGCCAAACCTGTGTGGCCAAATATTCTATAGTTTGTATTTATGAAAACATTTAAATGAACTATTGAATTGGAGCATAATTGTTTCGTGTAAATGTATGCTACTTCAACTTTCTACTGCGACCTGCTAGGAGCGCAACCTAAGACTCCTTCAATTGTGAACTGATTCAATTGCTACAAACATTAAATGGTATCGGATCTTTCCCATTTGCCGACCCCCACCAAATATAATTCAAATTGTTTTCTTTATGTGTGTTTTAGTCCATAGAATCCGTAAATCAAAACATTTTTTTTGTAGAAACTGATAGTTTTTGAGATATGAGGGTTTAAAGTTATTTATTTCCTATGTATTACTGAAGGATTGGAAACTTTGAATAAACTCCTGTTTTCACGCTTTTTGGTCAGAAATAGCCGTAATGTAGACTGTTGTATCCACTAGTTTGTTGTATTGCACACTTCATGATTGTTTAATGACCTAGCAGGGGTGTACGGGGGGCGGCATGCCCCCCATTTCACATATATCAGCATTGAAGTAATAAATTGAAAATATCAGGGAAACTGGAAATATATTCGACATATGTATTTCGGGGGCGTGTAATTATAAAAAAATATATATTTTTCATGTCAAATTTGATGAAATATTTATATAATAACCAATATTACTAGAGAACCAAATTTAGTAAATTATGAGCAAACATTAGGATTTTCGTACGGACTTGTAATGTTTTCTGATGGTGACCCTGAAATTGCTAATTCTCCTTCAATAATTAATTGATTTGTATGAAAGAAGCTTTAATTGGTAACCTGGTGCATTCACTACCATTTCTAGAAATAATAATTTTTGAAATTAATATATAATGGTCAAATTAAAATTTTGTATGGAATTGTAATCTTTTCTGATGGTACCACTAATTTCTTCAGAATCTCATTCAATAATGAATCGATTTGTTTGGAAACGCTTTTTGAATGGTAATCTGGAGGATTCACTAGCTACAATTTTTAGAATTCCGAATAGGAAAATTTAATTTCTAATTGTCAAAAATTAGTTTTGTATGGACTTGTGTAATCTTCTTTTCTGACAATCTGATGGAATAATGAATCTTATTTGCTTAAAAAAATCTAGCTGTTATTTCATATGATCTCTACATAGGGTATGGAACCAAATTACCAATTATTATGATAAATTTGCCACTGTCGCAGCTCCCCGGGGAGAATCATCCGGTATCTGAACAATATATATATATAAATCCCCATGTTTTCGTTTTAATTCTTTGATTCCAATATATAGAATAGCTACTGAAATTATATATTATTTTTTAATTTATTATTTGCAGATTGAAACTCTTGTTAACAAATGACAGAAATGAGCATGAAGTCACGGTGAACTCGGGACCTTCTTCAGAGGACATGGCATGGAATTGAATTATCTTTGCTCTGTTATAAATCACAAAAAATAACCTTTTCCTGTATTTTGAAATGCTATCTGTTAAATTGAAATCTACAATATTGGTACAGCTATAGTTAACAATTCTGTGTTCGAAATAGATGCAATATAAAATTAAATAAATATATTTTGATACCGGGAACTCATTAGGATTTTTTTATAATTGAAAAAGCCATTGAAGTAAAAGTTAGTTTTCTATCAATTCTTCATGATATTCCATTTTAATTCGTCGAGAGTTTCACGGTGATAATGTTGTTTTATTCTGCGAGTTTTCGCATTGTCCAGTTCGTATAAATTTAATTTAATAAGCTACATTTTGTTTGTGTATAGATTTTTTATCCATTCTCCCCTAATATGCCAATAGTGTATTAGCTTTAGTTTCAAACTAGCTGCCTAGATAGCAGTACCTACTAGACCAAGGAGTTTTTCGATGAAGTGGCAAAGTGCCGGTGTAGTACCTTTCAATAATTTTTACTTTAAATTAAGCATATGCAGAAGAGTGAATAATTTCCTCGTGTAACAATGCAATGAATATAAATTTAATAAGCGTCTTTATATTTTAATCTAAAGTACATTGAATTAGTTAATTTGAAAGGATGAAAGTTACTCGTTCATGGAATAATAGTATTAAAATTTCTGTTTTATGCTATAGGAAATTAAAAGGTCCCCTCCAGGCAAATTTTTTTATTGCTTAATTCAACGAGGCTAATGTTTCTTAATATTTTACTGCAAACCCTATAAAATTTGATAGCCTATTTTTAATTTTATATGCTTTCAAAGATTTTTATAATCCAAACTATACAAAACCTACTTTACCTCAGACTTTCTAATTTTCAGTCTGAAGAAAAAGAATGTACACCATTTGTTTTGATTGTCAACTAGGTATTTGGTTTAATAAATCTATTTATTATTCGTTCAAAGGTTTACATTTGGATAAACTTATTATAGAAACGTTTATATACCTTTAATAACAATTAATATCTTAAAAGAAAGCCAAAAAACGCATTTTTTGTTTAAAAATCTAAATTTGAAATCAAAACAAAGAGTGTACAATCTTCTTTCTCAGCGTCAGATTAGAGATTCGCTCGATTGTTGCTCACAGAGTATTAAAAAACTTTAAAAGCAAATAATAAAATATATACTGAACCAAATTGTATGCGGTTTGCGGAATAATGATCGTAGACCTTAGTTCTATCACTTTATGTAATAAACTCATTTTTTTCCCGGAGCCTGGAGAGGACCTTTAAAGTTAGATCTCTTCTTACAGAAGATTAGAACAAGTGTCTATGATTATGAATAGAGTTGTGACAATATTCTTTTTGCTTAAAGAATTTTTCTTTATGCTTTTAGCAATAAAGCATATTTTTTGAAATAAAGAATATTCTCAAAATAAGCTTTTTAGTTAATGAAATAGTCCAAGTGACTGCAAATGAAATACAAACTAATTTTTATGGTTTGAATGCATGATTCAATAAGTTTAAAACACTAGGTGTGGAAATTACCTAATTGAATCATAGGAATGTATATTATTTAATATTTTTTTATTTCAATCAATAAATAAAACGAGAAATAACACAGAAAAATGTAACTGTCGGACTAATGGCACGTCCCCATTGTAAACGGTGCTAGGACGTTTCGGTACCTGATTTTTTGTTCCCTGACGAACCTTCTTTTTTAAATTCGAAATGAGTCAAGACTACAAATTATAGCAGATAACAGACGTAGAATTATTTTCGAGAATTTAAAACGAGCTATATTCATCAAATGTAATAAATGCTTTCTTTATTGTTCAAGTTATTGTCTAAAACTGTTCACTATTTATTATTTTGGTTACCTCATACAGAATAAACAGTCTCAATTTGACATTGTTTCCTACCCTGCCTTCTATATAAATATACCATCAATGAAAACTCTCAATTACAATTAGCCTTATTTCAAAGAAATTAGAGCATATAAAGCTAACCTGAACGCCTATCATTGGGCATAATAAGCTAACATGAACGCATAAAAAGCATATTTTGAGCATAAAAGGCATATTTTAAGCTTAAGAATATTTTAAGGCATAAAAGCATATTTAACAAGCTTAAAGCATATTTCAAAAAGAATATTGTCACAACCCTAATTATGAATTAGTGAATTTTGATTTGCCTTCTCAATTGATTGCATTTTAATTATATTTTATATATTTAATTTAAATTCATTGTTACTCTTTTGCTTACAAATTGACATCGTTATCTATAAGGTGGAGTGCTTCAATATGAACTGTTTTTATTACATTATATTTCTTTCAACACATTTGTCATATATCTTTTATACAAAACTCTGAAAGTGAAATCCATTTCTAAATAATGTTTATTGGAGTATAATTTAGTTCAAAACACATTAATACTACATAGATATTGTGTGAATTAAGTAATACTATTCATATAATTTACATAGTTTAAACATTATTAATTTAGCTTTCATTCTTCAATAAGAATAATTCGATTAAATTTTATATCAAGTTGAATCGTCGAAATTATGCTTTACGGAGCGTGAGATATGGTGAACTACCCGCCACCGCATCTCTAATTGTACTGAAGGTGGAGTTACAGTCAGACTGTCAGAGTGATACAGTAGCTCCGCCCCTTAGGGGTAGGGAGGGATAAGAGACGGCGCTGATTGGCTTTTACTTTAGGGATATTTACGTTAGCATCATTTGCCATATGTCATCTGGCCTAGTTCACGTTTACGCATGTCTCGTCAAGTGATAATCACCCTTATGGTAGTCCAGTAGACGTTCGTACGGTTTGAGCAAATTTCTTTTGATACAGGCACTTTTTATTTTAAATTTCTTTGTTTAGATCTAGTTTTTATTAGAATGTAATGTTGTAGTTACGCTTTTTTAATTCCTGTATTAATAAGTCTAATTTTTTTCATGAATGTTAGATCTCAAGACGACTTTTTATAAAATTAATAGGTTTAGTTCCGGTTGTTTATAAATTTGGTTACCTGAGTAGCATTATTTTTGAGGATGTTTATGAAGATTCTCTTTACGTAAAGTTCGAACTTTGAAAGATCAGTTACTTTATAATTGGAATAACTCAGTACGGTTTCTCTTGATATCTTATACCACAGTTCGATTTTTAATAGATTCTTTAGTACTAAATAACTATTATGTTGGTCTCATTTACGTAAGTAAATTTTAATTAAAATTTATGGTCTAGATACGATTTGCAATATAAATATTTTTATTATTACCGTTTATTTAGAAAGAAGACTACCTTGGCACTATTTCTTATACAACTTCTTTTTATAGAATTATTTTTATTGTATTTCATAGTATCAAGTACGACTTACTATAAATTTCTTATGCCTATATATTGTTTGAGGTGAGCCTATTTACTTCTATCCTATTTTTTCAAAAACGCTTAGTTTGAATTCACTTTTACTATGATAATGTATATTCTATTACCATTTACTTTAAATTGTTTGACCTCAGTCCGGTTTCTCTTCTTCAAGTAGGCGCTTTGTACGGATTTCTTTAGAACCGTTATTATGTAGGACGATTTGAGATAAGTGATTCGGTGTTAGTCTTGTTTATCTGAGGAAGCGTTCCCGAAGTGTATGAGTGTATATGCTAGATTTAGAATGAAAACTTAAACAGTTTTAGAATCCTTGAAACATTTGGAACAAATCTATTGAGGGGTTTTTCAAATTTCCTTCATGTTTCTCTATTAACAATTTTTGATGAGTTAACTAAAATTTTCAAAATAAATGAAAAAATTTCGATTAGGAACTGTGATAAAAAGAAAACGAGGAAGAAATCTGAAAAAGCCCTCTATAGATTTGTTAGGGAATGTTCCAAGGATTCTAAAACTGTCTTTGTTTTTCTTTACTTCTCATTGACTCATTGTCTTTTTTAGTTGGAAAATACACAATTTACAGGAGACTCAAAATCATGAAATAATAACTAAAGACCATACAAATTTCAGAACGATCGGTCCAAAAATAAGTTTTTTCTCTAAAGTTTGTTGAGCCCTTCAAATATTCTGAGCGCTCATCCCAGTTGCCCAAATTTTCAAATCTGGTATGAGTAATCCACCTTTCATCTTCTTTAATCTTTTTCCACAGCTATTTTGACATTGGATCCTTTCTTTGACTTTCATTTAGTCACAGTGGCTCTTAGAAGTGATGGCTCATCTCCCATATTGTCAGTGGGGTACGGTCAAGAGCCCCCCCCCCCCCCAGTTACAAGCCCCCCCGGTCATGAGCCCCCCCGGTCACGAGCCCCCCCCCCCTCCCTGTTTTTTTAATCCTCATTTACCTAGTTAAACAAATGAAGAACTACTTAGATAGAAATAACTGAGAGTTGCTAATGTAGTTTTTTGTATCCGCTAGTTTGTGTACTGCACACTTCATGATTGTTTAATGACCTGGCAGGGGGGTTCGGGGGGAGGCACGCCACCCGATATACATATATCTTATGTCTAATCAGTAATGAACTACAAAAGTGTCAATAAGTATTAAATAATATAGGTAAATAAGGATTTAAAAACAGGGGGGCTCGTGACCGGGGGGGCTTATGACCTAGGGGGGCTCATGACCGTGGGGGCTTATGACCTACACCCATTGTCAGTAATAGTTACATTCTCTTCAGCCAGCTGAAACACTTCAATTCCTTTGAATGATTCAGGAACTATTATGCTAGGTCAAAGTAAATATTTGAAAATGTTAAATGATTCTCAAATATGTATTTGCAATATGATTAGCTCTTACTTTTTCAAATAGTTGTAGGGATTCCAGACATGAATTTTTTTAATTCCCGATGGTCACAACCATGATATAATAACTCAACAGGTATGCTCGCTAGAAAACCAAAATGCTAAATGTCCTTCGCATCGTGGTTGTGACGTCACGTGGATCCTTCAGATTTTGTTTACTTGCTGTTCATAATGTAATTAAACTACTTAGGTTCCCAAATATTCACAGTTGAGAAGTGATTGGGAACATAATTGTAGAAGTAATAGTTTTTTAATCTTAAGTGAATAGGCCTAAACATGGAAGTACTAGTAGGAGGAAGGGGTGTAACGATTAACCAACAACGTATGAGCGTGACCATCCCGTTAGCACCTTAGTGACGTCACCAATGACGTCACATTACGTCACTCAGCGCATCAGTCAGGAGAGCTTCCTTACGTCTCTGCGCGTCAATCAAATGAGCTACCTTGGCGTACAATATTACATTAAATACTTTTGAGGAATATTACTTTAATCAAGTTTATTTAACTCTTTACAAATAAAAATATTTATTCAAGATTCAGGTAGTTGCGAGTAACGAAGAAATAATAAAATCGGATGTCACTATTAAGGGCATCAACGGTCGATCCGAAGTAAAGGGTGAAATAAATTTAGTATTGTCATCCAAGTCAAATAAAATACGAGTAAACGCTTTACTAATCGACAACGCTAACTTTTCCTACGACATGATATCTGGAAAAAATGTGTTAAAAAATGCTCAAATCAATTTTGATAAAAATAATTTGAAGCTAGGTGAAGAGATAATTCCGTTTATGGAAAAACGTAAAATAGCCACTAAGGAACTATTAAGTACGGACTGCTTAATAGCAGAGTTAGTTCTCATTTCTAGTAGGTCAAAGAGGAGAACTTTAATTAGAGAAATAAACGAACGAACAGACAGCAACAGTAGCATTGCGAAGGTAAGGGTTAAATCTCAATTAAAACAGAAAGGGCAAGCGGAAGTAATGAAGTCCGAAATGAAAACAAAGCCTAGAAGAAGAAATATAATACGCAAAAAGAAAGGTAATGTTCATATAAGTAGCCAAGTAGTTGAGGCAAATACTATAAAAGTTATATATGGTTTCGTTAAGAATAACGAAGCAGGAAGTTTTATCGTAGCTAAAAGAATTTTCAGTTCGGGTTTAGTGTTAGCCGAAACCCTAATAAATATAGAAGAAAGTAAAAACGAAGGGGACCAAGTGTCTATTTGCCCAGTTTTTGTAATGAATTCGACTGATAGTTATATCGCATTAAACGAAAATCAAATATTAGGAAAGCTCGAAATCTATGAAAGACAAGTCGAAGTTAATATAGCGACTATTTCGGAGTGTTTAAATAATACGACTCGTAAATCTAGATTAGGAAACGTGTTGAGTGACGAAAAAACAAAGCCATTTGAACGAAACGTTACCCCTGATTTGATTTATGAAAAGTCAATGGTACATGCAGTTGGAAATAATGGAGAGCCATTAGTTTCAGTGCATGGCAACCGTGAGATAAAGTGTAAAATATCACGTGACGGAAATGCTGATAGAAGCCGTGATATCACAGTAAGAAGTGATGAAGTAGAAAACAATTCTCAGACGACGCCATCAGCACTGAGAAGGTTAATTATTGATGACATATCATGTGGAATGTCAGAGTATGAAGACAAAACAACACAGTTATTAAATGACTTTAGAGACGTTGTAACTCTTAAAGACGTTAAAGACGAACCATTAGGAACCACTAGTATCTGTACACATAGTATTAAATTAAAAGACCCTAATGTAGTAATCAATAAAATACCGTATAGAATATCACATAAATTTCAAGAACAACTTGAAGAAGTTAATAAATCAATGTTAGAAGAAGGAACTATTGAACCTTCAATGTCCGAATTTAATTTTCCCGTTATCGTGGTTCATAAAAAGAATGGGGAAATACGTCCCGTAATAGATTTCAGATCTCTAAATAAATGTATACATATACAAGGGTTTCCATTACCAAGAGTAGACGACATGTTAGGATCTCTAGGAGGGTCCAATGTATTTTCTAGTTTAGATCTAAGGAGCGCTTTTCACCAAGTGAAAATATCTGAAGAATCTAAAGCCCCGTTTACATTGAGGCTCTTTTGCACACTCTGAGTGTTGAAACAACGGGCAAACGCGTAGTGGAGGGGCAAACCAGCGGGCAACTTGAGGCTCACTTCAACATTCACCTTGGCCATTCTTTTCGACACTCTGAGTGACACTCACTGTGGCTCTGTCAGTCCATTGATGCACCAGGGGGAGGTTGTTAACATCGAAGCTCCTGTAAAATGGATGGCAACGAGTAGAGCTTCTGTTGAACAGCTAATTAATCTATATAGGACTCACGAATGCCTTAGGAAATCTTAAAGTAAAGCATATAAAAATAGAAAATTAAGATAGAGAGCAATAATGACATTAAACAAAATTTATTATTATCCAACCTATAACAAAGAGCATTGTGTTTTTATATATGTATAAATCCATCACACTCAATATTTTCCCAAAAATGAAAAATTTCCCAAAACTCAATTTTTCCAAAACAAAATTTTCCCACAAAATTTTTTCCCATATCACAAAATTTTCTCATAACACAAAATTTTCCCATAACACAAAATTTTCCAAAAACTCAAAATTTTCCGAATAGGTAGGTACTGAAGATTTTCCGAAAACTCAATATTTTCCGAAAACTGAAAATTCATAGAATTAAAATTCAATTTCCATCAAAAAACAGTTATTTTTAACGGGATAGTACACTAGTTATTAATATTAGGTAGAGATGGAGAAGATGTAAAAACTGAAATTCAAACTATACGGAACTAACACCGTAATAAAGTCAACGAATCGAAAAAATCTGATTAAGTTTATGAAACAGATAAAATTTATGTACCATAGCTTTGGTGCTATAAATTGCTTCATTTCAGGTTTTTACACTAGGGGCTTTGCCCAGTGTAACAACATTTTTCGCCATCGAATTTGAATACCAACTAAGAACTCTCGCACCGTCTCAATCTGCCCGCCAAACGCTTTTCAAATGTGAACAGTCAAGACTCTTTTTGAGTGTGCACTTGCCCGTTGCCCGTGGATGTGAGCTTCCAATGTGAGTGTCAATGTAAACGGGGCTTAAAAGACTTACAGCTTTTGCGGTAAATGGAAAGAAATTTCATTTTCGCAAATTACCCTTCAGGTATGTCAATAGTCCAAAAGTATTTCAAGCAATAATGACAAAAGCGTTAAACAAAGTATTAGGGAAATTATGTTTCGTATTTATTGATGATATCCTAATTTTTAGTCGATCATATGAACAACATTTAAATGATATTAGCCAAGTGCTGATGAGTTTACTTGATGCTCATTTGAGATTAAAATTAGAGAAGTGTGAATTCTTTAAACACGAAATCAACTTTCTTGGACATCGAGTCACGACTGAGGGCATACGGTGCATCCAAAACGAAAAACTTAGAGAAGCATCTACACCAACAGATGTAAAGAAACTTCAGCGTTTTCTAGGACTTGCGAATTATTTTCGTAAGTTCGTCCCTAAATTTAGCCAGAAAGCCGAACCATTATACAGACTATTAAGGAAGGACACTAAATTTGACTGGACTGACGAATGTGAGGCTAGCTCCACTAGTCTCAAAAATATTTTGACATCAGATAAGGTATTAGCTCACCCAAATTATTCCAAACCATTTTATTTATTTACTGATAGCTCAAGTGTTGGAATTGGCGCAGCTTTGCTACAGCCAGATTCGACCGGGAGCAAAACAATAAGACCATAGCCTATTTCAGTAAATCATTAAATTCAACTCAGAAAAGGTACTCAGTTACAAAACAAGAGTTTCTTGCAATCCATCTAGCATTAAAGGAATTTCAATATCTATGTCTAGGGTACCCTATCACCATTTTAACTGATCACAAACCCTTATGCGCGTTTTTTTGGTAATAAACTTCCATTAGATTCGGCGATGGCAAGATGGGCAATCGAAGCCAGCACCTATGATTGTACCGTTAAATATTTTGAGGGAAAACGTAATGTGGTAGCAGATACTCTAAGTAGATTACCTCCTTTAACGGAAGAAACAATAGATGAATGCGAACTTTTAACACCATCTAATGAAAGTTTTAGCTCAATTGAAAGTTTTATAGCAACCACAAGATCGAGGGCTAAACTGAATGTACCAAAAATTATTGACAACAATGACATTGAATCGGAAACAGACTCAGAAAATTAACAAGAATCAGATCCATCTAAATTGTATAAAATCAACAAAGAAAAACCATTTCTGAATTACATACCTAAACACGAAGAAATAACATGGACTTTAAACAGACTAAAGACAGCACATTCAAAAGACTTTGCTTGTAAGGAAATTATGGACATTTTAAATAGGAAAAAACTAGGTACAGCTAAACACATAGCTAAGTTTTTCATATTAGACGGAATATTATATCGACATAGGAAAATAGATACTAGTGCAGCCAGTATTATTAATTATGTTGTGGTTTAGCTCATACGCTATTTAAATTTCGACTAAAATACTATCATTTTCAAGAAAGATCGGTCATAGAATCTTTTATTAAAAGATGTGACGTTTGCAAGATACTTAAGGGAAGTCTAGATACACCAATTAAATTATTGTCTGCCCCAGTAGCTAACACACCATTTGAAACAGTTTCATTTGACTTTATAGGACCTTTTATTACAACTGACTCGAACAACAAGTACATTTTATCGATAACATGTATGTTGACACGATATAACGAATTACACGCAGTAGCTGACAAATCAACTAACACAGTAATTGATTGTCTAAGAAAAACATTTAGCCGTTGCGAATATCCCAAAACGCTAATGTCAGATTGTGCGAAAGAATTTAAGTCTAACGCAATTAAAACCTTCAGTGAAATACATCAGATATATAAATGTGAGGTGTTACCATACTCAGCATATTCCAATGGAATTTGTGAACGCAACAACCAAAGAATTAACAAGCTATTAAGATTTTATGTAGCTACAGTAAATCACGATAATTGGGACATGTTTCTCGATATTGTCCAAAACACAGTCAACAATCAGGTTATTATGTCCTTGAAAGATACGCCTTCATTTGCCATGTATGCTCGAGATAATTCCCCAAATATACAAGCTGAAAATTTGGATAACATTTATAATTTAGATACATCAGAATCAATAGTCAAAGTTAAGGCCAGACAAGCTATATTTATTCAAGATCAGATAAGGGCAAACATTATTAACCAATCAAACAAACGCATAATTTACCACAATAGGACACGAAAAGACAAAATTATACAGATAGGTGATCGAGTATTAATTAGGAACTATCAGAAAACACATAAATTACAATTGAATTGGATAGGACCAGGTAAAGTATTACAGGTCAAAAAAAATAAAGCCATAATAAAAATTGGACATCAAACGATAACAAGTAACATAAATTACTTAACTAAGTTAGAAAATTTCACAACCAATTAATTAAGTAATTTCATTACTATCATTAAACAGGAAATCAAATTGTGATCAATTTGAATATAAACATCATGTAGGTAGCCCAAAATAGGAACACATAACACGTAGTAACATGAAGTAACATGTAACAAATAGTACAGGAACACTTGACATATAACTCAGTTACATGCAAAGATTCAGAGAAATGTTTTTATTTTTTTTGCTTACGCTAGTCAAACAAACACACATTATGCAGCTCATTGTTAATAATACAATACTTACTTTGCTCAGTAAGAGAATTATTGTATCAATACAATGATAATTTTAGCATGTAAAATAATTGTATGTATTTAATTTAAGTTGGTGGGATGAATTATGAATTTTATTAATATAAAATTTCATATAATAATTTTAAGATGACTAATTTTTAATGCATGTTAATTTTAATTTTTGTGTATATGTTTAGTGTAACAAATAAAATGAATTATACTTTGTCAAATGCTATAGAAATGTAGAAGTTAAATTGTTTAAAATCAGAATGAAAATTAAAAATAAATTTGAAATCATGTTGAAAGACTGAAAGAATTTAAAATCAAAAATAATTAATTCACACTGAGACTGATAACTGATAAATTACTTAAATAAGACCAGGGGCCATGAATTAACAGTATCGTTTTACCAAAAGTCTACGTCAATGAATAAGGCTCACCTGGAGGCGACTATAAAAAATATGGGGACAACACAGTATGACCTCATACCTGATTTATTTAGCGATGTGTTGGTATTAATCCTGACCTTATTAATGGTAGTAATCATGGTATGTGGGTATACCCATGCTAAGAAGGTAAAGTCCGATGAGGATATGAAGATGTACGAGATAAGGAGTTTGAAATCAAAAATGGCGACGAAGGCCTTTAACCAAATTAAAAGTAGGAGCCCTTTAGAACAGGGAAACTAATCGGGACGGTTAATTATTATAATGCCTCCTAAAAGTAAAAAACCAAAAAGCAAAATTAATATTAAAAGGTCGAGTAGCATTTAGGAAAAAAAATTAAAAAGTCAAATTAAATTAGACCATTACTTTAAGTTTTTAATTTTAAGTTTGGGTAATTTTAAGTGAAAATTAAAATATAATCGTTTTCAATTGAATTTAATTTTAAGTTTAAATTTTTTTCTCTTTCGATGTTAATTTTAATGCTTATTTTAAGGATTAAGACTGTCTCAAAATTTGATAATAAAAAAATGATCAAAATTCATAAAAAAGAATATAAATAAAAGTCACAATTTACGATATCATAACATATGATAAATTATAACGAATAATTCTTTTCATCAATAAAGAAGGAATTTCATTAAAATAAAAGAAAACTAAGTTAAATAAAAATATATTTTTAGAATAATTTTTTTTTTTTTGAATCATTAATTTTTTTTAAATGTAAATGAAATAACTGTTAGAATTAGGTTAAATTACAGTGGGTTAACAACGTTAAGAAATAGAGTTTATTTAAAGAGTTTTATATGTTATACAGAGAGAAGAATATTAGAGAGATGAGAGGATCACATCTCTCTCTGAGTAATGCAAAAACAGACTGCCTTAGGGTTCTACAAACAGTGGTATTTAACCCTCGACGGAAGTGTGATAGACTTTAGACCTTACGTCCGTTCCTCATTAAAAGTAATACATGGTTATTTAAACAATAGGTAATTTAATATAGCTGAGCTAGTCTAACAGGAAATTAATATTAAACATATAACGAGTGTGTAATACATTTAACTAAAATTTCAACACTCTTCCTCACACGACATTATATATTTTTCATGCCTATTAATTCAACTAATTTGGTAAATCTATCAATAGGCAACGGTTTAGTGAATATGTCAGCAAGCATAGTTTCACTGGGGCAATACACAAGTTTAATTGTGTTTGAAGCAACAAGATCTCTAATGTAATGAAATTTAATATCAATGTGTTTCGATCTAGGATGATTTTTAGCATTTTTAGCAATACAAATAACTGACTGATTATCCTCAAACAAAACTATAGGATTCTTATTTGGTACTTTAAGATCTAATAGTAATTTATTTAGAAATACAGCTTCTTGGGAGGCTCCAGAGAGGGAAACATATTCACCTTCAGCCGTTGATAAAGCAACACATGACTGTTTCACAGAGCGCCAAGAAATAATGGAATTATTTAACATAAAGCATTGGCCAGAAGTACTTTTCCTATCAACTCTGTTTCCTGCCCAGTCGGCATCAGAATAACCTATCAACTCAGAATCTTCATTACCATATGTAATGCCAAGATCCGGTGTGCCCTTTAGGTATCTAAATATTCTCTCAATTGCAGACCAGTGCTTAGTGTTTGGATTTGAACAAAATTTAGAGACATTTCCAACTGCATAAGTTATGTCCGGTCTAGTTTTAGTAGATAGATACAGTAAGGCACCTACAGCTGACTGATATTTAGTTTTATCTACTAGTTCACAATCATCAGTAGTTGGTTCCAAATGGGAATTAACATCAGCAGGGGTTGACACCGGTTTGCAATTATTGAATTCAAATCTATCTAATAACTCGTTGACAAATGAAGATTGATTTAGGGCTATTTTATTTTCGTCTTGTACGATTTTTATGCCTAAGAAATAGGATAATTTTCCTAAGTCTTTCATCTCAAATTTAGCACTTAAATCAATCTTGATTTTAGTCAGATCATCATAGTTCTTACATGCTACAATAATATCATCTACATACACAGAAATGAAGCATGGAGAGTTATTGATTAATTTAACATATATACATGAGTCACAAGAGGACTGAATAAATCCTAAGGATTTAAGATATGAATCCAACGCATCATTCCAACATTTGGGTGATTTTTTTAATCCATACATAGATTTATTAAGTTTACATACTAAATCTTCTTTTCCTGGAATAGCATAGCCAGGAGGCTGTCTAATATAAACATTTTCTTTAAGATCCCCATTCAAAAAAGCAGAATTGACATCCAAGTGATGTACAAATAATTTTTGGTTAGCTGCTAAAGATAACATGGTTCGCACCGATTCAAATCTCACTACAGGAGCAAAAATTTCATCATAGTCGATTCCAGGTCTCTGTAAAAAACCCTGAGCGACTAATCTAGCTTTATATGAAACCACTCTACGATCAGATCCCTTTTTTCTTTTAAACACCCATTTAGATTTAATTATGTTTAAATCTGAGGTAGGTTTTACGAGTTCAAAAACTTTATGTTTCTCAAAAGCATTTAATTCCCTCTCCATGGCATGTTTCCATTTAGAGGATTCAGAACCGCTATTAAGAGCCTCAGATACCGACCTAGGTTCGATATTGATATTCCCATTGACTAATAAACCCTCCTCCTCCTCCTCAAACTGATCATACTCCCAACTACCATATCTAATAGGAGCTCGACGAATTCTAGACGATCGTCTAAGATCCTCATTAGGACTGATAGCTGGTACAGGTTGCGCCTCAGGGAGGATTATTGGAGGATTATCGTCAGGAGTTTGATTCTCAGGTCCAGCAGGTTCTGAATCTTCTGAATGGAACACCAGTGGAGAGAAAGGAGTCTCACTCAGCTGAGGGCTCTCAATCTTAGATGAAATTGATTCATCAAAGGTTACATTCCTGGAAAAGAAGATTCTTTTAGATTCAACATCATACATCTTATACCCTTTAGTAACTGTGCCATAGCCAATAAACAGACATTTGGTAGCTTTATTTTCTAACTTTGATCTTTCATCTCGAGAAATATGTGCGTACCCTGTGCATCCAAAAACTTTTATGTGGCTAACGTTGGGTTTTCTAAGATTTAAAGCTTCATATGGAGTTTTATTTACTAAAAATGAATTAATGCATCTATTATTTAGATAATTTGCAGTATATAGTGCTTCACCCCAGAATTCCTTATCAATTCCTGAATCAGATAACATACATCTAACTTTTTCCATAATAGTTCTATTAAATCTTTCAGCTAACCCATTTTGTTCAGGAGTTTTAGGAATGGATTTCTGGTGAATTATACCTTCATTTCGTAAATATGATTCAAACTTATTTGAGGTATATTCTCCTCCATTATCTGACTGCAAAGTTTTAATTTTCCTTTCATAAATATTTTCAACCATAGCTTTCCATTCCAAAAACTTCTGAAACACATCACTCTTATGTGAAATAACATATATCCAGGAGTATCGAGTAGCATGATCAATAAAGGTCAGAAAATATGAATTATTACCCCTGGTAGTGGGAGTAATTTTCCCACAGACATCTGTGTGGATTAAATCAAGAGGTTTACAATTTTTCTTAATGCTTGTAGAAAAAGGTATTTTATGCATTTTCCCATTACAGCAGTGTTCACACACGCCTTCTATAGCTTTTAATTTACTATCCAGACCATTTACTGACTTAGTTCGGATCATTTTAGTCAAGTTGTCGTTACCTATATGACCGAGCCTTCTGTGCCATAGAATGATTACTTTATGTTGATCAACAGTTACTGCAGCTTTATGAACTAAAGTATTAAGATAATAGAGTTGACCCACACAGTTAGCCTCAGCAATTAACTCTTTATTTTCGTTCAAAATTTTACATTTATCATCTTCAAAAATAATAGATTTATTATTACTTGTCATTTTTGACCCTGATAGTAGATTAAAAGCTAGATTTGGCACATATAGTACATCATTTATTTTACATGTTCTACTTCCACCACCTGGTATATTCACAATAACAGAAACATTTCCTAGTGAAATAGCTTGTAAGACATCTCCATTTCCTACTTTAACATTGATAGGTTTGCTAATATTTGCAAAATCTTTACATAAATTTTTATCACCACTCATGTGTGATGAAGAGCCTGAATCTATTATCCAAATATTACTGTCGGCATATTTGTTACAAAGAGCGATATCATTAGCATACATTGTGTGATTTAGTTCTATATGACTTACATTTACAACATTTGGCTGGTTTTGAGTTCTGTTAGTTTGAGAAGACCGTTTAAATTTAAAGCAGTCTTTTTTCAGGTGTCCCATCTTTTTGCAGAAATGGCAAATGATGGACTGTTTATTTACTCCAGCATAATTCTGAGTATTGGATAATGCTAATGCATTATTGGATTTAATACTCAACTTTTCAGCTTCTCTCCGGAGTGTGTCAGCTACGGTAATCCAGTTAGGGATGTCTGTCTGAGCTTCAAGTGCGGTGACAAGCACTTCAAACGGCCCTGGTAGTGATGACAGGAGACAAATAACTTTATCCTCTTCACTGATCACTTAATTTAACAAGGCAAGCTCTTGAAAAACTTCAGTTAGTTCTTTCAAATGAGAGTCTAGTAGTTCGGAAGACTTCAATTTTAAATTGGAGAGCTTTTTCTTCAGACGAAATTTGTTAGCCCACGTGTTTTTCTGAAACGTTTCTTGAAGCGTGGTCCAGACAGCGTGTGGATCCGTCGGTTGTCCAACTAAGTACAATTGATCCGGTGAAATAGATAGTACTATATCTGTCAGAGCCTTATTATAATTATTAGCATAGGCATTCTTCGCCTCAGTTGAAGCTGAATCAATTGGAACTGGTTTAGATCCATCAGCAAAATCCATCAGTTTCTCTCGTAAGAGATACATCTTCATTTGTATCCTCCATGTAGGGTAATTATTTCCGTCTAGGGGAACAATCCCCTGTAACTTATTTGAAGACATGTTTTCAAAGTATTTATTATCATTCAATACTTAACAAACATAAACAACCAAAGCAGTTAAATTGATTTACTGTTTAACTGAATTGATGTTTTAACATTATTCTAATTCATAAGAATAACTGAATATAATTATTAATATTCAATTGGAACAGCAACACAAGTCTTAGTTCGCAAGACCTTTTGTTGAAAGTATTTATTATCATTCAATACTTAACAAACATAAACAAATAAAGCAGTTAAATTGATTTACTGTTTAACTGAATTTGATGTTTTAAAATTATTCTAATTCATAAGAATAACTTCACTGAATATAATTATTAATATTTAATTGGAACAGCAACACAAGTCTTAGTTCGCAAGAACCTTTTGTTGAAAGACTGTTTACCAAAGGATAAGGTCACAGATTTAAAGGTAATTTGTGACCTCTCTTGACACCTCTTCCGCACAAATACTAAATAATTATATTATAGAAACAACAAGTACATTTTCGCTCAAGCAGTCAATATAATCGACCTCATTAGCGCGTTAATACGATATGCTTACACTATCGTTCGTGCGTATATGTTTCATTTAGTTTAGCACTTTTGTCACTGTACATCGTTGCCTATTGATTACTATATAATAGACTTCTCATTGTTTAAACATAATTTGATTTATAAACTCTTATCGTTCACTGGGCCCATAACCTGTTAGAATTAGGTTAAATTACAGTGGGTTAACAACGTTAAGACATAGAGTTTATTTAAAGAGTTTTATATGTTATACAGAGAGAAGAATATTAGAGAGATGAGAGGATCACATCTCTCTCTGAGTAATGCAAAAACAGACTGCCTTAGGGTTCTACAAACAGTGGTATTTAACCCTCGACGGAAGTGTGATAGACTTTAGACCTTACGTCCGTTTCTCATTAAAAGTAATACATGGTTATTTAAACAATAGGTAATTTAATATAGCTGAGCTAGTCTAACAGGAAATTAATATTAAACATATAACAAGTGTGTAATACATTTAACTAAAATTTCAACAATAACAACTATGTGTAATATATTGGAGTGATCGAAGACTCTGATAATATTTAGAATAATATTCTAAATATTAAGAGAGGCGAGGTGAGATCTCAAATAGATTAGGCAAGTTTTACATTTATAAAATGAAAAAATTATTTATTTTGAACTGAGACATAGTAGGTAGGAATAACTTAGAATATTTAGAAATAAATAAAAAATATTGTTAAAGCAAAAATTAAGATTGTATAGGTAAGATAAAAATTTTATAAAATTTTTATGGATGCACTTTACTTCTGAATTATTTTTAGAATGAATTAAACTTATATTTTTCAATTTCCTAATAATATACTTATAGCCGGTTCGAGAAATTTCAAGAGATCCAATACACATGTTTCCACTAACAGAGTGCGCGTCTGAACATTGTTAACTATTGGGTAACAATGTGCAGACAGGCCAGCTGGTAGTTTTGGAAAATGTGAATTGTAACTTTGAAATTTTCGGAAGGGGGGAGCGATGTAGTGATGCAAACACATTATTTGTGTATGCATAACTGCTCTGGCAAACCTATATGATTATGTGTAATGAAAATTCAAAGTCAGTTACTCGCATGAGATGAACATCTAATCTCAAGTCTTAGTTTGTGAGACAATCAATTGTGAGTGTTTTAGTGAAGTGCATAGTGCAAATATATATGCTTGATACAGAAATACAATCTCTTTAAAGTTTTAGTTAAACTTATTATTCATCCTAAATACAGTTAAGCATTGACCATAGGCCTGAGGTCGGAACCATATAGGCAAGGTGGTTCTAGGGCATGGCAATGAGTATTTAGTTGAGAGAGATAAACTGAGTAAAAAGGAATCTGAAATATAAGATAAAAAAGTAGGATTCTGATCACACGTAACCCATGCAGTGGACCTTTATAGGGTTTCACAGTTGATGAGATAACCCCAGAGGGAGACCATCACAGAAGTGTATGGATAGGATTGTGGATTTGCATGAGACAACTGTGTATAGAGTGAAAGGTAAGGAAGGTATGAGTGAGTCGTTGGTGCCTGAGAGAGGATTGCGTGAGGGCTGCGCCACATCACCGATCCTTTTCAATATTTTTCATCAGGCGGTGATGCAGCAGGCTGAGAATGAAAGAGGTGTGAATGCTGGTGTGGTATGGAAGTGGATGCCTGGTGGGTCGTTTGCGGGTGAAAGGAACTGGGAGCGAATGAATAGCGAGGCGAAAGAGGTACGAGTGAGGAGTGTGCTGTTTGCGGATGATACGACGATTGTGGGTGTGAAAGAGGAGATGAATGATGGTGTGAATGTTGTGAAAGAGGTAATGAGTAGATGGGAGGAGCGGAACAATGAGGATAAGGAGGAGGAGCTTGAGTTTGGTATGGAAGAGGCGAATGAGATTAGAATGTTAGGCAGTTGGATAGGTGCGGAGGCGGATTTGAAGAATAGGATTAAGAGAGTGAATGATGTATGGTGGAGAATAAAAGGGCAACTGAAAGGGTCGCGAATGACGAAGAGATGGCAAGCGAGAGTGATTGAGATGTGTGTGGAGAGTGCGATGTTGTTTGATTGTCAGTTACGAACGTGGTATAAAAGGGATGTGAATCGGCTGCAAAAGTGGATGGATAAATGCTATAGGTATGTGTGGAATGATAGGGGAGGCCAACCTTTGAGACGTATGGAAGAAATGCATGTGAATATGACTGATGTGAGAGCTAGGTTAGGTGTGAAATCGGTGGCATGGAAGATTGAGAAGAGAGTGCTTGAGAGAGTGGGTCATGTGATGCGAATGGGAAATGAAAGGCAGGTGAAAGCGGTGGTGCTAGGATGGTATGAGAAATTAGAAGAGGTGAGAAAGGTGCCTGGGAAGAAGAGAAAGACTGTGTTGTATTGGAAGAGGTTATTGAGAGAGGCGGCGATTGATTGGACGGATGTTGAGAGATTGTGCGGCGATAGAGAGGTATGGAATGATGCGGTGAATGAGAGAATGGACCATCTGGATGTATGGGAGAGACAGCGTGGGCATGAGTATGTATGGTGGGTGAATGAGTTAGCTTTAAGTAGGAATATAGGTAGGCGGGTAATAGATTTAACATGTAGGTATGAGGGATGTGGGAAGGTATGTAAGTCGAAGGGGGGATTAACGGTACACCAGAAGCGGATGCATAGGGCAGCGGAGGGAAGGGTGACGTTTGTATGTGGGAGGTGCGGGGTAGTATTGCAGACGGAGGGAGCTAGGAAAAATCATGAGGTTAGTTGTATGGGGGGCGCTGGTAGGGGTTTAGGTAGGAGGGATTGTGGGGGTTGTGGGGTGGAGGTATCTAGGATTAATTACGCTAGGCATGTTAGGGGATGTAGGGGTGTGGGTGAAGATGGGGGGATAGTAGTAGCGGGTGCCGCAGCTGGAACCGGGGGGAGAGTGGCGGTGTGCAGAGTCAGTGAGCGGACGCTGTCTTATGCCAACATGGCCAGGCACCAGGAGAGATGTCGGTTTTGGGACCCGGGAGGGGAGCCAGACCCCGTTGGGGGTGTCGGCTAAATTGGAATTGGATACTTAGGGAGGCAGGTGTGGATTATACGGATGTTGAGAGGTTAGTGGGAGATAGGGATGGGTGGAAGAAGATTGTGAAGGATAGAAGGGAGCATTTTGAGCTATGGGAAAGGCAGCAGGGGCATAAGTATGAATGGGGTAGACGGGAAGAAAAGGTAGATAGAGTAGTAGTTCAGGACAGAAGGGTAGAGGTAGAGGGTTTTAGGTGTCACTGGGAAGGATGTGACAAGGTATGTAAGTCTAGGGGGGTTAGTGGTGCATGAGAAGAAGATGCATAGGTTAGCTGAGGATAGGGTTAGGTTTAGTTGTGATAGGTGAAGGGTTAGCTTAGAGACTGAAGGGGCTTGGAAGAACCACATGGAAACATGTGGAAGGGGTGCAGCAGTAGATGGGAATAGGAGGGAATGCCATAAGTGTAGGAGGGTAGTTAGTCGGGCTAATTATGCTAGGCATGTAAGGAGTTGAAGGCAGGTATGGGATCCGGGGGGGGGGGGGCAGGTAGAGGGGGTTGGGTTACGGGTGGTGAGGGAAGAAGTAGGGGTATAATTAGAACTAAAAGGGTTATATGCAATTTTTGCAGGCGGGAGCAGTCGGCGGCCAACCTCGCTCGGCACCAGAGGGGCTGTGGTGGTCGGGAGCCGGAGGAGGGACCGCGCCTCTGACGGGGGCGCTTGGTCAAGATGATGATGATGACTATACGGAACTAGCACCGTAGGAAGCGTAATAAAGTCAACGAAACGAAAAAATCTGATAAAATTTATGAAACAGATGAAATTTATGTACCATCGCTTTGGTGCTATAAATTGCTTCATTTCATGTTGTTACACTTGGGGCTCTGCCTTCGAATCTTAATACCAACTGAGAACTCTCGCACCGTCTCAATCTGCCCGCCAAACGCTTTCCAAATGTGAACAGTCAAGACTCTTTTTGAGCGTGCACTTGCCCGTGAATGTGAGCTTCCAATATGATTATCAATGTAAAAAGCGTTTTTACACGTACACTCATTACCTTTGAAATTCCTATTTGAAGCATTAAGCCCCGCCCACTACAAGTCAGAATAGCCTTTATTGCGTGAGCGACACCGATGAGGAACACAATGCAGCCATATCAAGCATGTCTTCATTTTTGACTCATGAGCGGCAGTGATAAGGAACGGTAATGTTGATGAACGCTCGTGTAAAGCAAGGATAATATACTTTACTAAAGGTTGACTGAACAGGAACAGCTGATCGGTACGGTACGTCTGGCAGACGCTGAAATAGGTGCCCAAGTCCCGTAATTAACCCCGAAATATGGGCAGTTCAGGTATTTACACAGCGATTTCTAGATTCTTTTTACATTTTTAGTGATCTAAGATTCTTAAAACCGTAAATGAAACATTTTATTGAAGGGTAGTTTACACGAGGCTAGTTTTTTCGCTACAAGCTGGCGAGTTTACAATTTTCTAGTAAACGGTTGTAGGTCATAAGCCCCCCCAGTCACGAGCCCCCCCTCATCCCGGTCACGACCCCCCCCGGTCAAGAGCCCCCTGTTTTTTAATACTTATTTACCTATATTATTTAATTCTTATTGACACTTTTGTAGTTCATTACAGATTAAACATAAAATATATGTATATTTAATGACCCTGCCAGGTCATTAAACAATCATGAAATGAACAGTACAACAAACTAGCGGATACAACAAACTACATTAGCAACTCTCAGTTATTTCTATCTATGTAGTTCTTCATTTGTTTAACTAGGTAAACAAGGATTAAAAAATAGGGAGGGGAGAGGGGGGGGGTTATGACCTAGAGGGGCTCATGACCGAGGGGGGCTCATAACCAAGGGGGCTCATGACCGAGGAAGCTCTTGACTTGGGGGGGGGGGGGCTCTTGACCGTACCCCCTAGTAAACCCGCCTCGTGTCATCATGTTGGCTAGTAAGCTAGAAGCTTGTAAAACAGCTGCCTGGAAAGCGAAGCATGTTCAACTTTTCTCACAGCTAGCTGGCGAATTAGAAGCCCCGCCCCTTCGCTGACACTCCGACAAATCATTTGAGTTTGAAAACTGTTACAATGAATTAAACCTAATTTGGCTAATTTATTATTATTTCGAATTATACTGAATTACACCTAATTATATCTAATTGATTTATCTATTAATTTCAATACTTGTAGTTTTAGAGGGTAGCGCTAGGGTTATATTTTTGCAACTGCGTGGTCTCAGATTTTGTGTTAGGTAGGCCCGTATTTTCCTCTTCCATTTGCGAGTGCATCCACCAGTGTTTATGTCCCTTTTCGCCATATTCCTTGGTAAGTGACTGCATTCACGGAGTAACTTTTCTGCATTCATGAGCATTGTCACTGAAAATTGTAGGTTATTTACCTTACTAACTGCTTCTTCCAGTCCCTTGTATTTAATTTCTTTTTACACAAGTTTAATTTACATACTGCTAGCTGGCAAGTATACAAGCTGGCGAGTGAGAAAGTTAGATAGTGATGATGATACGGTACCGGCCCAGAAGCCAACTAGACAGCGAGTAATACTTGAAGATATACTTGCTGGCCTTGCTTTTAATACCCACCTGCTTTTTAAAAGATGAAATAATTGCGATGCATGACTTGAAGTAATTATATAATTGTAACTCCTTGTCTATATGGGTTGAACCGTACCCCCTAGAAAATGGTCACGAGGCCTCGATTTTGTGTATATTGTCATAATCAGCTGATGGAATTATGGATTCCAATTCATATGATGGTTAATCAGCTAATAATTATTATATATTTTTCTACCTCTTCGAAAATATGAGACTGCCAATAATATGTTGCAATTTAAAACAATTATAGAAATCGAAGTACCAAACTAATTACTCACCTATACTGAGTGTGAGTTAATATGTGATTGATTATAAATACTTTCAATTCATTTGCTACTCTTAACTTTCACCATAAAGCTTTAATTGTCAGTTGATTCTGCTAAAATAAATACAAAATATACGCTTAGTTGAGCCGCCAAGACCATTTACTTTTTTTTCTAACACATAAAAAATGAAATATTAAATTATTCACAATTATATAAGAAATTCAAGTTAAGTCTCATCTTATTGCCGTTTGCAATAAATCTGAGCCGTGATTTTCATAATAAATACAGGGCCTGTACTAAGAAAAAATTATTCGCAGCTAGTGTTTTAGCCTCGATGATACGAGCCTAGTTTACTCGCTATAAGCGGGCGAGTTTACTAGTTGCTAGTAAATTCGCCTTGTGTCATCGTGTTGGCTAGTGAACCAGCAGCTTGTAAAATAGCTTCGAGAAAAGTTGAACATGTTACACTTAACTTGCTGGCGAGTTGGCTGGTTAGCTTGTAAACTCGCCCAGTGTCATCATAGCTGCTAGTAAACTAGCAGCGAGTGACTTTTTACAAATGCAATAGAGCATCTTCTCTATCCCCATACAGTACAGTATCCCCTCTCTATCCCCATACAGTACAGTATCCCCTCTCTTTCCCCATACAGTACAGTATCCCCACTCTATCCTCATAAAGTACAGTATCCCCTCTCTATCCCCATACAGTACAGTATCCCCTCTCTATCCCCATACAGTACAGTATCCCCTCTCTATCCCGATAGAGTGCAGTATCCCCTCTCTATCCCCATACAGTACAGTATCCCCTCTCTATCCCCATACAGTACAGTATCCCTTCTCTATCCCCATACAGTACAGTATCCCCTCTCTATCCCCATACAGTACAGTATCCCCTCTCTATCCCCATACAGTACAGTATCCCCTCTCTATCCCCATACAGTACAGTAACCCCTCTCTATCCCGATAGAGTACAGTATCCCCTCTCTATCCCCATACAGTACAGTATCCCCTCTCTATCCCCATACAGTACAGTATCCCCTCTCTATCCCCATACAGTACAGTATCCCCTCTCTATCCCCATACAGTACAGTATCCCCTCTCTATCCCGATAGAGTGCAGTATCCCCTCTCTATCCCCATACAGTACAGTATCCCCTCTCTATCCCCATACAGTACAGTATCCCTTCTCTATCCCCATACAGTACAGTATCCCCTCTCTATCCCCATACAGTACAGTATCCCCTCTCTATCCCCATACAGTACAGTATCCCCTCTCTATCCCCATACAGTACAGTATCCCCTCTCTTTCCACATACAGTACAGTATCCCCTCTCTATCCCGATAGATTACAGTATCCCTTCTCTATCCCCATACAGTACAGGAGATCGGCGAAGGCATGTGCAGCACAGCCTCGACAGGAGGAACTGCAAGCAGAAACGGCTCCTTCAACCTCTACAGCTGGCACTGGAGATGGCCCTACCTTCAGATGTGAGGAATCTGTGCCAGATAATGCCAAAAGAGCGCGCCTGCCAGATAGTAAGCCCTGAGGGCGTTCTGAAGAAACAATCCAGGCAATCTGACCCCTCTTTCCCAGATTCCCCTGACCCCACCCCAGATTCCCTTGACCCCACCCCAGATCCCCCTGACCCCACCCCAGATCCCCATGACCCCACCCCAGATCCCCCTGACCCCACCCCACATCCCCATGACCCCACCCCACATCCCCATGACCCCACCCCATATCCCCATCACCCCACCCCACATCCCCATCACCCCACCCCACATCCCCATCACCCCACCCCACATCACCCTGACCCCACCCCAGATCCCCCTGACCCCACCCCAGATCCCCCTGAGCCGACCCCGGACCCTGATGACTCTGACGACGGCTCAGGTTATGAAGACTGCGCCGATGAAAACCAGGGAAACGGGCTAGGACTCGGAGGTCGGTGAGGGACCTCCGAATGATACTCTTCAATGCTTGGTCTATCAGGAATAAGCTGCAGGAGTTTAGATGTATGGTGGCTGTTGAATGTCTCGACATCATCTGCATCACTGAGACCTGGCTGGACACTGAGAAACGAGATTTTGAGGGAGAGTATCACCTGCTCGGGTATAAAATGTTCCACAGGGATCGTGGCTACAGAGCAGGTGGAGGAGTGATGATCTATGTTCGCTGTCACATTGACGCGGCCCTCATACCCATCGACTCACCGTATGATTTACTAGGGATAGAGGTCCGAGCGGAAGTCACACTCCACCTTTACCTGCTCTACAGACCACCCCACCAGACGAGAGACCACGACCGAGATCTCTACGCTGCTCTCACTAACCTTCTGCAGGATGAAACGGCCATTGTGTTGGGAGATTTCAACTGCAGAGTGGATTAGAGCACAAGAGTCTCGGATGGAGAGGGAGTAGGTTGATCGAATTTTCGAACGACAACTACCTCTCCCAGATGGTAAGAACTCCCACTAGAGGCGAAAATGCACTGGACCTCATATTCACTACCGACGAAGATCTGGTTTCTCAGGTCTCGGTTGGTGAATGTCTGGGTACCAGTGACCATAATGCCGTTTCTTTTAGAGTGGGAGTCAAAGTGGAACAAGAGAAGATCTCTCATAGAAATATGCTGAATCTGAGAAGAGCTGATTACGACAGTTTCACTCGTGATCTGCAGGCATTACGTCCTCAACTTCCAGCTTCACCTGATCAGATGTGGCGGGGCTTTAAGGCAAACTACATCTCGATCCAGGACCGATGCATACCTAGGAAAAGGGTAGGTGGTTCCATGAAGGTTCGTCCTAAATGGTTCCATAACGAGCTTGGCAGAGAGATAAAGAGAAGGAAACGACTCTACGTCTCATTCAAGACTCACTCTTCACCGGAAACTGAGAGACTTCTCACAGACCAACGGAGATTGGTTAAAAGAATGGTGCGGCAAGCTAAATTAGCGGAGGAACACAGGGTTGCATTGGCTTGTGAGGGCAACCCTAAGGAGTTCTTCGCTTATGTCAATAGCAGGAAGCCAACCAGAAGCTCCATTGGACCAATCAGGACAACCCAAGGTATGTTGGCAACTTCGGATGCCGACATCGTCGCCGAACTCAACAGTTATTTCGTCAGTGTCTTCACCAGGGAGGATGCGCTTGGCACCCCTGACCCCGTAGTCTACTACGAGGGACGAATGCCACTGACTGAGATTGTTTGTACTGTTGAGGAGGTAGTGGACAAACTTGGCAAGCTGGACCCTAACAAGGCAGCTGGTCCTGATGGATTCTTACCGACAGTGATGAAGAACGTGAAGGATGGTTTGGCGGCACATCTGCAACAGATCTTCAATGTCTCTTTGGAGTCGGGCGAGGTCGGCGACGACATGAGGATCGCGGATGTGACCCCAATCTTCAAGACAGGTGAGACCACTAACAGTAGTAACTACAGACCGATTAGTTTAACATCGGTTCCTGGAAAGCTGCTAGAATCCATCATCAAGGATAGGATTGTGGATCACCTGGAAGAACACCAGCTCATAGGAAAGAGTCAGCATGGCTTTCTTCGCGGGAAGTCATGCCTGACAAACTTACTAGAGTTCTTCTACTACATTCTTCAGGAGCATGACAAATCCAAAGCTGTTGACATCGTCTACCTTGATTTCGAGAAGGCATTTGACAAGGTACCTCACAAGAGGTTAATGGCGAAAATAGCAGCTATTGGTGTGGGTGGTCGAGTTCTACAATGGATCAGGTCATGGGTAAATAACAGACGACAAAGAGTGGTGGTCAATGGCGTGGCCTCTGTGTGGAGCTCCGTAACCAGCGGGGTTCCCAAGGGCTCAGTCCTTGGTCCTCTGCTCTTTATTATTTACATAAATAACCTTGACGTAGGACTCGTCAGTAGGGTATCCAAGTTTGCTGATGACACAAAGATTGGCATCAACGCTGCAAGTCCAGAGGCCATCGGACAACTCCAACTTGATCTTTTCAAGATCGGAGAATGGTCGGAAAAGTGGCTGATGCCCTTCAATGTGGACAAGTGTAGAGTACTTCATGCTGGTCGTAGGAACGCTGAAGCTTTCTACACGCTACTTGGAGCCCAAATAGGACCCACTGATGTGCAGAAGGACCTTGGAGTTATGATCACCAGGGATCTCAAGTTCTCTCGACAGTGCCTGGAAGCTGAGAAGAGAGCAAACAAGATCCTAGGGTACATCAAGAGGCAATTCAGATACAGAAACAGAGAGACAGTCCTCACCCTGTACAACTCTCTTGTAAGACCTCTTTTGGAGTTTGCGGTCCAGTTCTGGTCACCGACGTTGCGAGCAGATGTCCAGCGGTTGGAACGGGTACAAGCGAGGGCTACTAAACTTAAACCTGAAATCCGATCCAAGAGATACGCACGTCGGTTAGAAGACCTGGGCCTCTTCACGCTTGAGCAGCGACGTTTGAGGGGTCAACTCATTGAGACTTTTAAGATCCTTCGAGAGATAAGTCGAGTTGATCCCGAAGACTACTTTTCGCTGTGTGTGAACCCTACCCGCAACCACGGGTGGAAGGTGGTTCCGCCTCGGTTCACCACTGCTCAGCTGGAGAACTTCATGCTGGTAAAGATCTGTAATGTCTGTAACAGACTGCCAGAAAATGTTGTCAGCAGCCTGACTGTTGACACATTCAAAAGGCGACTTGACAGGATACTCAGTGAGCTGGCTTACTGAGCTGTCAAGCGCCTCCATGACTTCACCTCGGAGTTGAGATGAGAGTCTTAGCTATCTTTTCTGATAAGCACTCTTACTTCAACGCCATCCAACCAACTAAGAGAAAACCTGGCGCCTTTCCGTGGCTAGAGAGATCAGGTCACACCCTGCGTTCTGTCACCGTCTCAGGGAATGCCTTTGGGCGGCCCCTGTGAAGGTGCAGAGATGGGCGGGAAAGTACTTCCCAAGTACCAAGTAAAAGTACTAAGTAACAAGTAAGTACTTCAAGTACTACTTGAAGTACTTTCTAAAAAGTACTTTGAATAATTACTTAGAAGTACTTTTTACAAGTACTTGTTACTTCCCAAGTAAAAAGTACTTTGCAAAGTACATTTTTTCCTTTCAGTCAAGAGATTTTGAAAGACTAGTTCTAAAATCTCTACAAAATTAGTTCTTTTTCTCATGAAGAATGTATTTACATCAACTGGATAAAAATTAGAGTTTGAAGAGGTCCATGGAAAATTGTTTGTCAAACAGTAGAATCAAAAACTAAGACATTGTATACTTTTATGTGAAGGTGAATATTTATATATTCTGACATACAATAATGTATATGAGACTGAGTAATATTGACCAATTTAAGTACATTGAATATTTATTTTGTGATACCTAGATATCACAACCAATATTTGCCAAACACATTGACGAATTATAAGCGTGTGGACGTGTACAGTGAGTCACTGTGATGATGTACTATCAGAGAAAAGAGTCACTGTGATGATGTACTATCAGAGAAAAGAGTCACTGTGATGATGTACTATCAGAGAAAAGAGTCACTGTGATGATGTACTATCAGAGAAAAGAGTCACTGTGATGATGTACTATCAGAGAAAAGAGTCAATGTGATGATGTACTATCAGAGAAAAGAGTCACTGTGATGATGTACTATCAGAGAAAAGTGTCACTGTGATGATGTACTATCAGAGAAAAGAGTCACTGTGATGATGTACTATCAGAGAAAAGAGTCACTGTGATGATGTACTATCAGAAAAAAGAGTCACTGTGATGATGTACTATCAGAAAAAAGAGTCACTGTGATGATGTACAATCAGAAAAAAGAGTCACTGTGATGATGTACTATCAGAGAAAAGAGTCAATGTGATGATGTACTATCAGAGAAAAGAGTCACTGTGATGATGTACTATCAGAGAAAAGAGTCACTATGATGATGTACTATCAGAGAAAAGAGTCAATGTGATGATGTACTATCAGAGAAAAGAGTCACTGTGATGATGTACTATCAGAGAAAAGTGTCACTGTGATGATGTACTATCAGAGAAAAGAGTCACTGTGATGATGTACTATCAGAGAAAAGAGTCACTGTGATCATGTACTATCAGAAAAAAGAGTCACTGTGATGATGTACTATCAGAAAAAAGAGTCACTGTGATGATGTACAATCAGAAAAAAGAGTCACTGTGATGATGTACTATCAGAGAAAAGAGTCAATGTGATGATGTACTATCAGAGAAAACAGTCACTGTGATGATGTACTATCAGAGAAAAGTGTCACTGTGATGATGTACTATCAGAGAAAAGAGTCACTGTGATGATGTACTATCTGAGAAAAGAGTCACTGTGATGATGTACTATCAGAGAAAAGAGTCACTGTGATCATGTACTATCAGAAAAAAGAGTCACTGTGATGATGTACTATCAGAAAAAAGAGTCACTGTGATGATGTACAATCAGAAAAAAGAGTCACTGTGATGATGTACTATCAGAGAAAAGAGTCAATGTGATGATGTACTATCAGAGAAAACAGTCACTGTGATGATGTACTATCAGAGAAAAGTGTCACTGTGATGATGTACTATCAGAGAAAAGAGTCACTGTGATGATGTACTATCAGAGAAAAGAGTCACTGTGATGATGTAGTATCAGAGAAAAGAGTCACTGTGTTGATGTACTATCAGAGAAAAGAGTCACTGTGATGATGTACTATCAGAGAAAAGAGTCACTGTGATGATGTACTATCAGAGAAAAGAGTCACTGTGATGATGTACTATCAGAGAAAAGAGTCACTGTGATGATGTACTATCAGAGAAAAGAGTCACTGTGATGATGTACTATCAGAGAAAAGAGTCACTGTGATGATGTACTATCAGAGAAAAGAGTCACTGTGATGATGTACTATCAGAGAAAAGAGTCACTGTGTTGATGTACTATCAGAGAAAAGAGTCACTGTGATGATGTACTATCAGAGAAAAGAGTCACTGTGATGATGTACTATCAGAGAAAAGAGTCACTGTGATGATGTACTATCAGAGAAAAGAGTCACTGTGATGATGTACTATCAGAGAAAAGAGTCACTGTGATGATGTACTATCAGAGAAAAGAGTCACTTAGAAGATGTACTGTCAGAGTTAACAGTATAGATTATTAGTTTTTGAATTGTATTGTAAATGTACTTGTTACTTGAAAGTACTTTAAAAAAGTACTTGGTACTTGTACTTTGAAAGTACTTATTTATTTGAGTACTTGGGCAAACTACTTCAAGTACATTGATTTACGAGTACTTGTACTTAGTACTTAAGTACTTTCGATGTACTTTTCGCCTATCTCTGTGAAGGTGGCAGTGATTGGGCGGGTTTTGACTGACCAAGTCCCAGGATAAAACTTGGAGCTAATGATTGTACCCAAACTTTGCTCCTACGCCTGATGGAGGTTCTTTCTTTGTCAGGTTTAGGAGTACGGTTTGGAGTGCTTCGGTTCCAAGTGGGAAGTGATGGAGAGAGATTCAACTTGCTCCGTTTGTTAACCCAACGTCGAGCACACAGCTGGCTGTGCACAGGGGCCATCCTTGGATGGGGCATATTGTGCCTTTTGATGGTCCCTTTATCCTTGTGACTCCTTGTGACAGTATCCCTTCTCTATCCCGATAGAGTGCAGTATCCCCTCTCTATCCCCATACAGTACAGTATCCCCTCTCTATCCCCATACAGTACAATATCCCCTCTCTATCCCTATACAGTGCAGTATCCCCTCTCTATCCCCATAGAGTGCAGTATCCCCTCTCTATCCCAATAGAGTACAGTATCCCCTCTCTATCCCCATACAGTACAGTATCCCCTCTCTATCCCAATAGAGTGCAGTATCCCCTCTCTATCCCCATACAGTACAGTATCCCCTCTCTATCCCCATACAGTACAGTATCCCCTCTCTATCTCCACACAGTACAGAGTCCCCTCTCTATCCCGATAGAGTGCAGTATCCCCTCTCTATCCCAATAGAGTACAGTATCTCCTCTCTATCCCCATACAGTACAGTATCCCCTCTCTATCCCGATAGAGTACAGTAATCCCCTCTCTAACCCAATAGAGTACAGTATCCCCTCTCTATCCCCATACAGTACAGTATTCCCTCTCTATCCCTATGGAGTACAGTATCCCCTCTCTATCCATATACAGTACAGTATCCCCTCTCTATCCCGATAGAGTACAGTATCCCCTCTCTATCCCCATACAGTACAGTATCCCCTCTCTATCTCTATACAGTGCATTATCCCCTCTCTATCCCCATAGAGTGCAGTATCCCTTCTCTATCCTCATACAGTACAGTATCCCCTCTCTATCCCCATACAGTACAGTATCTCCTCTCTATCCCCATGCAGTACAATATCCCCCCCTCTATCCCCATACAGTACAGTATCCCCTCTCTATCCCTATACAGTACAGTATCCCCTCTCTATCCCCATACAGTACAGTATCCCCTCTCTATCCCCATACAGTACAGTATCTCCTCTCTATCCCCATGCAGTACAATATCCCCTCTCTATCCTTATACAGTGCAGTATCCCCTCTCTATCCCTATACAGTACAGTATCCCCTCTCTATCCCTATACAATACAGTATCTCCTCTCTATCCCCATGCAGTACAGTATCCCCTCTCTATCCCCATAGAGTACAGTATCCCATACAGTACAGTATCCCCTCTCTATCCCCATACAGTGCAGTATCCCCTCTCTATCCCCATACAGTACAGTATCCCCTCTCTATCCCGATACAGTGCATTGTCCCTTCTCTATCGTCTTTATACCTTAACTATAGAAGACTGTAGGTTAACTAGGTATCTACTTTAATTAGAAAAATTAACACCTCTCTATAGGGATTACAGGACAAAATCCCCTTGTGCAAAAAAATTCCCGCTGTCAAAAAATCCCTCGTACAAAAAACTCTCGTGTAATAAACCAACCGGTCTATATAAATAACTTTATTCATTTTTCTTATTATATTTAAAGTAATAATTATTTTAGAGAATTAATGTAATCAGCAATAGCTATATAGGTAGTAACAAAAATTCTTTCTAATTTTTGTCTCATATTTTAATATTTAATAGATTAATTAACATTAATAAAATATAGGATAGATAGCTGAAATAGAAAGACGGTATCCAACGGCAACATACAACCATTGGTCATAAAATTCATTGTCATGTCCAGGTTTTTCACCCTCCTCCTGATGATGAATAGAAATCTTTCTATTCGAAAGATTGAAAACTGAAAAAACCTTCAACGCAGAGTTATATTGACAAATATATAGAACGTTATAATTCAAACAAAATCTGTGTGAATAACTATATAAATAAACTACTTCCATCACTTCAAGAATTAGCATTGTCACCACTGTATCTAGTTTTCTGAAACACTAATATTGTGTTATGTCTTGTAAGTGGTTTTTCCTGTACAACAGTTTCAGAATATCTTAATTGGTATAATTATCTAATCTATGGTTTGTCTACTACGAAGGTTTGCTGTAAAAACAAATTTCGAATTTGGTATTGGAATTAGTTTCATTTTATGAATTTCAATTTACCTTACCTTTTTTTATAATACTTTTAGGTTAAATTTGAATAACTATACTATAAAATAGATTCATTGAATTTTGAAGGAATGAATTGTTTATTTGTTTTCACCATTTTTTTATTTAAACGGACTAATAACTGAACTGTTAATTTTATATTCCAAAATGCTAATTTATTCGTTGTAAATACCTATTTACAACATACCTAAGAGTTTATGTATAAGTCCTAAGATGCATTTTTTAGGTGCTAAAATGCCTTTATAAGTCCTTAACTGCCTTTTTTGAGGTCCTTAAATCCCTTTCTTAAGGTTCCTAAATGCCTTTTTTATAGGTCGTAAAAGTCCGGGCTCTACTTATCATTATTAAAATTTATTTTGTATTAAAATATTTATTTTTAAAATAAATATTTTATATTTCAGATCCTGAAGATGACTGTAAATACAAGAAACGTTGAGTTGTAGTGTTTTCTTGTAAATAGATATTTTAATACAAAATAAATTTCAATAATGATAAGGTATATCCTCTCAAGTTAAAGTGATGTGCTATAAGTGATTTTTTTAAAAAATTATCAAACAAGATTGAGAAAGGGAAGCACCACAACATCTACATTTACGGATAGAAAAGAGAAACTAAGAATTAGATAGAAGACTATATACAGATATTTATTTCGAATGTTAATGTATTTTATAGTGGTAATTTTCCGCGCACGATAAGATTTATGTTTATTGTAAGTAGCTACCGTGAAATAACCACTACAAAAAATTGTCTCCGCTTCTCATGTCTACGAAAGGTAATAAACAATGAGAGATGTCTCGCAATTATTACCACTTTTATAAAAGCGGGACTTGCCTATACTGATAATAAAAAGTATCTGATCTTTTGACACCGAATTAGGAGGATTAATATGCGCAAAAATCTTACCATCAATAGCATCGCAAGCTAAATCTTATGGTAAAATTTCTTTTAGTTTGACATAAAATGAACTGCATGTTTGAACGAGAAGTGAGGAGTTCGTGGTTAGCAAGAACGGTGGCTGGTCTAATAAGGCGCGTTCACACGCTACGATAAATTGTAGCGATTTATTGGAGCTGGATTGTGTGATTGGTGCCAGCAGGTTCAAATTTATAAAATCGATTTTTATAAATTTGGGCCTGCTTTCACCAATCACACAATCCAACTCCAATAAATTGCTACGATCCCCTGTTTACACGTGCAGGATAAATTGTAACAATCTTTTCATTACGATAAATCTTTACAATTTATCGTAGCGTGTAAACGGGCCTTTACTTTGCAACAAGAAGTCATGATATCTTTCACTTCATTGTCAATCATGTTCCGATTGTTAGAAGATTGTGAAGACGAATTTAGTATTTCCTCATCTTTGTGAATTGGTACCAAATTTACTAATTATTGCCCATCTGTTACCAATTAGATATATGGGTAGGACAAGGGTTTTATACAGGGTGTCCCAAAAGAAAAACCGGAACCCAACTTTAAAGATGTAAATTTCTATAAGTATCATTTTGTTTGTTGAACCCCTCTCCATCCACAATTCAAATTTCATAAAGTTTTATTATTAATTTTTGTGAATGCTATGACGATTTCATTGATGGGTGGTGAAATACTGAAAATGGCTTTGCGCAAATGCCCAGAAGTTCAAACATCGAAAATATCTTTTAGACAACAACCCCATCAATTTATTTCCAGGGTTTGGAAGCTTTCAAATAATAATTCCTATAATAAAATATTGACAATCTGGAGAAATACTATTAAATACAAAGAGGAGGCACAAACTAAATTTCTACAAACAGATTTTGCAAAGGCCGGTTTACACGGTACAATAAATTGTACCGATTTGTTGAACACAGAGATTGTAACAAAATATAGAATGATTGAGAAAGTGTAAAGGCCAGTTTACACGCTGCGATAAAATGGAGCGATTTATCGTAATGAAGAGCTTGTTACAATTTAGCATTTTATCTTTATAAATCAATTTAAAGGGAAATTGTGGCACATGGAGTCATTATAGCTAACAGGGCGAAACATTGCTAACAAATAATCACCATATGTAGATTATACCTACAGTATTTGGTAAGGTGTTCTTTTATTTGTCGTAGCTATGGGGGAGATGTGGAGAAACAAAACTTATCAATGTGTAACATTTAATTTTGGAGCTAAACATTTTACAAATAATTAGCAATAGCTAGCAAATATAAAGAATGAATGCACACAGCAAAACTGGAAAACCATAGAATTAGTTTATACATTCGAAGATTTGAATTGTAATATTTATTGTACAGTTTGAGTTTATTTGCACTTATTAACATTTTGACTAATAGTGTAATACATTATATATATTTACATAATATATCTATAGTGAAGGGAGTTATAATACTTTATACCTGATAAATTGTTTGTTTATTCACTTAAATATACAAGAAACTTATAATAATATATACATTATGTGGATCAAATTAGAGTAAAATAAGATAATGGAATTTTTTGGTTAATATATCCATAAGTGGGGTGGTAGGTGGTAATCACTAATCAGACAAGCAACATCTTATGGCAACACTGTTGCCTTTGCATATATGATAGCTAAGTACATTATTCACATTTTATATCAACAAATAAAAATGAGCTAAGATTTCACTATTGCTATGTAGGTACATTGCAGTCACATGTATACATGATATGTAGCTACATTTCAGATGATATGCATATTATATACAGTATGGGCCACTTATTGTACTATTAACAGTTAAAACAATTTTGAACTGATGGACATAGTTTAAGAACAAGTAAGCAAGAGTGAGGGTGATTTTTTTTTTGTCATTGCGCGAAGGTTATTCTAAGGGCTCAAACACACTACAAGCGGAGCGGAGCGCCATTAATGTTGTTTGGTATTTGTATGCAGAGACTTGGCTGTTCACACTGCGAGCGGAGCGTCGCTCCAAATAAATAATACTAATAATGGTGCTCCACTCCGCGCTGCTCCGCTTGTAGTGTGTAACCTAAGAGGTAACTCTGTGATTTTACTTACTAAAAGTCAGTGAATAAAGGAATAAAAATTATAATTGTAGACATTATAATGCAGGGTGCTTACACTTCTTCCTTAGAAACTATTTGGAAATAGAAAAACTTCAGTGACATTTTCTCATTGAAGTTTTCACTCTGAGTATTCGTTCTTTTGTTCATTGCATGGTTAAGGCCCGCTTCACACTTGAATTTTTAACACTGCGGAAAAAAGCTCTTCTTACAATGTTTTTTTTTATCGCTGATGGAAAAATCACATTAAATTTTTACTTCAGCGATAAAAAACGAATGTGTGAACACATTTTAAGAAGAGCTTTTTTCCGCTCTGTTAAAAATGCAATTGTGAAGCGGGCCTTAACCATGCAATGAACAAGTGAAAAACGAATATTCATAGTGAAAACATCAATAAGATCAAAATGTCACTGAAGTTGTTCTATTTTCAAATAGTTTCCAAGGAAGAAGTGTAAGCACCCTGTATTATAATGTATACCATTTTAGTTATTTTCCTTTTATTCACTGCCTTTTAGTAAGTAAAATCACAGAGTTAGCTCTAAGAATGACCTTCGCGCAATGACAAAAATAATCACCCTCACTCTTAGCTTACCTGTTCTTAAACTATGTCCATCAGTTCAAAAATGTTTTACCTGTTAATAGTACAACAGGAGACGAAGAAAAAGAGACCAAGATACAGTTTTTCGTCTATTGGCTAACGATTTACAAGTATTTGAATAAGTGGAAACATTTTTGTGGCCCATACTATATATTTATATGCAGTGTTTGGCACAGTTAATCAACTAAATTATGTATACATTAACCTATATAAAACTCAGAAAATAACTTTAATTTGAAAGAGATATAAGTTAGATCTGTTAGAAAATAGAGAAATAACTTTGAATTATTACCTTCTTTAAAAATGTATTTATTTCACAACATGAAAATACTCTTTGTTGAAAAGTGATGAAATTAACAAATTAAGATTACATCATTCAGGACATAAAAAAAAAAGATTTTTACGCAATGGAAAATTATTTAAAGTGATATTTTAAACATTGATTGCTATTGAAATTATATAACGTGGACTCATTGGTATGCATCACCTTCCACTGCATCACACACTCCTCTTGGTAGGCATCACCTTCAGCTGCATCACACACTCCTCTTGGTAGACATCACCTTCTACTGCATCACACACTCCTCTTGGTAGACATCACCTTCCACTGCATCACACACTCTTCTTGGTAGACATCACCTTCCACTGCATCACACACTCCTCTTGGTATGCATCACCTTCCACTGCATCACACACTCCTCTTGGTAGGCATCAACTTCCGCTGCATCACACACTCCTCTTGGTAGGCATCACCTTCCATTACATCACACACTCCTCTTAGTAGGCATCACCTTCCACTGCATCACACACTCCTCTTGGTAGGGATCACCTTCCACTGCATCACACACTCCTCTTGGTAGGCATCAACTTCCGCTGCATCACACACTCCTCTTGGTAGGCATCACCTTCCGCTGCATCACACACTCCTCTTGGTAGACATCTCCTTCCGCTGTATCACACACTCCTCTTGGTAGGCATCACCTTCCACTGCATCACACACTCCACTTGGTAGGCATCACCTTCCACTGCATCAAACACTCCTCTTGGTAGGCATCACCTTCCGCTTCATCACACACTCCTCTTGGTAGGCATCACCTTCCATTACATCACACACTCCTCTTGGTAGGCATCACCTTCCGCTGCATCACACACTCCTCTTGGTAGACATCTCCTTCCGCTGTATCACACACTCCTCTTGGTAGGCATCACCTTCCACTGCATCACACACTCCACTTGGTAGGCATCACCTTCCAATGCATCACACACTCCTCTTGGTTGGCATCACCTTCCGCTTCATCACACACTCCTCTTGGTAGGCATCACCTTCCATTACATCACACACTCCTCTTGGTAGGCATCACCTTCCACTGCATCACCGCTGCATCTCGACTGCCGCAACTCACCAGGCGTGAATCGTCAGGCAGGAACTGTACGTTAGTCACAAGTGATCCATGTCCTCCTTGTACTCTGCCTTGAGCCTGAACAGACAAAAACATTATCACTACACAGAAACTCGTACCATTAAGCAATGGGAACTTTTCTAAGAACACATGGCATAATAATAATTGGTGCTAGGAAAATTCATTCATGAAAAATTCGTCCTCGCAAAATGCGTCCATGTAGTCCAGTTTTCATAAATTAGGAATGCAAAGAAAGAAATAATGGAGTGTTAACAATATGTGTAAAAATAATTTTATGTAGTAGATTCACTAACGGATCAATGACATTTCTAGTCTAGAATTTTTATTGATAAAATTTATAGTAAAGATTTTGTTTGTTCCCACTCTCACATTGTAGTAAACTAGGTTTCCGGAAAGAAGCCCACAGGAAAAATGCCCACATGAAAAAAACTTACAGGAAAAATGCCCACAAGGAAAAAAGCCCACAAGTATAAAAACCCACAGGAAAAAAGGCCACTTCCTAATATTTATAATACAGAAAAACATAAAGGTGTTTTAAATAAGGCATAAGTTCACGGCAAAGATCCTAGAAATACAGTTGTATTTAATTTATTTTAGTATATGGTTTTCAGCCATTTCGACTTTATCGCCGACGTCAAAAAAAAGGACTGGAAGAAGCAGTCAGAAAGGAACGTAGCTCCATGAAAAAAGTCACTTACCACCGTCGGTGACAAAGATAATGGATGCAGAGAAGCTACTCCGTGAATGCATTCATTTAACAAGGCATGTGACGAAAAGGGGCACAAGCACCAGTGGTTGCAGTCACGGATGGAAGAAGAAAATGAAGAGGTGAGAGTAAATGAAGCTTACGAGCCTACCTATTACACAAAAATCTAAGGCCTCGTAGTTGAAGAGCATAAACCTAGAACTATTCTCCAAAACTGTAAGTAGCGTTAAAAAATTATAAATATGGGAAATAAAAAAAAGACAGTACATAATACAAATTACAACAGTTCGGAACCCAAGGGACGCTACCCCCCTTCTCTTCCATTCACCTCAGAGAGCTTAAAGATAGAGCCCCTGGGGACAAAATATTATTAAAATGGTAAAATGAACATCACACGGATGATTTTCAAATTTGCATACTTGAGAATTTAATTTCAACAAGTATACCATTAATCTTAGCGATGAAGACTTTCAAAATGAGACAAATGGTGCAAGACATAGAAAACTAATTGAATATTCGTTCCTTTGTTAATTAAAGGATAAACGTGGCGATTCGCTGATTCTATCTGGCGGTGCCCTGCCTGAACTGAGGGCTGGTGAGGACTGTCGCATGATAGTGGCGGATATTCTCAAGGAACAGGTTAAAAATTCTGTAACTATTGATGAAATATCGGCATCTCATCGCTTAGGGAGGAAACCAGCCTCACAATCAGCCGATAGGAGGAAAATCCTTGTTAAATTTAAAAACAGAGAAATAAGAAATACTGTGCTATTAAACTGTAAATCAGTTAAACCAAGAAATCTGTTTGTGAACGAAAATCTGACGCCTACACGAGCTAAGATTCAGTTTTCGCTGAGAACAATTAGACAGCAGAGGATAGAGGTAGTCTCATCTGTGACGACACGTAGCGGCAAGCTGATAGCATGGGTTAAGTCACCTAACGGTTCAGCACCAAACTCTAAGATTGTCTTCAATACAATGCTCGATGTAGAAAAGTTTTGTAAACAAATAAACCTGTGCTTCTCTGATATAATGAAAAATATTTGTCAGTTACCGTTTGTGTCAGCAATGCGCGAGTCGATTGCATCTGTCGGCTGTCTATCTGACTAACATCTTGCTTGCCATGTTTTATGAGTAAACTTCCTTTGCTGTGCCGTCTCCATTTGCCGCTGTATAGTCGCCTCTCTATACTGGATGTTTTCTGATATGGAGAACAATATTTTGATGTGCTCTGGCGGGAATCATTCAGATGTGATGTGTTCTGCTGTTGTCTTCTTATCTGTTATATCTTCTTCTTTGATTTGCTCTGCTGTGATGTACTCCGCTATGATCTACCCTGATGGGATTTATTTTGCTATGATGTACTCCGCTGTGATCTACCCTGTTGCGATCTACACCGCTGTGATCTATTCTGCTTTGATCTACCCTGCTGTGATATGCCAGATTGGGACAGAGATGTATAATAGGCAATTTATTTTATTTTGAATGTCTGTTTTCATTCCAGTCCCTTCCAGTCCCTTCCAGTCCCTTGTATTTAATTTCCTTTTGACGTCAGCGATGTGGCCTTTGTCCCATAGCAGATGTTGAACCCTAACTGAAGTAAATTTGTTTTGTATCCATTTTGTTCTCCTAGATAGTTAATTGTCTGAAGTAACGATGTTTTTTTCTCCTAGAAGCCTTGTAGCTTTACGGGCCTTTATATTCTCCTTAAAACTTTTTTTGTACTTTTATTTTGAAACTTATAATTTACACAATTGGAACGGATCCCGGCGTTCCAATTGTTTTGAATATTGTAAGGGACTATTTTGTTCGAATAAATAAATAAACTTATGCCCTTATTTGAAACACCTCAATGTTTTTCTGTATTTCAAAAATTATGTAGTTGTGGGCTTTTATCCTTGTGGGCATTTTTCCCTTGTGCTCCCTTCCGGTCACGAGTAAACTTATATAATACAGTGATTACATATGGATTATTTATATATTATATATATATATCCAATGGATTTTTGCCTCCTTTAAATTAATGTTTTTGCGTCGAATGGACAAATTTTGCCGGGACGAAATTTTCGCGGATGAGTTCCGGTAATGATAATATTATACCTTCTGGTAGCAAGCAGGACTTCGTAGCAAAGAGATGTTTCCTAGAAAGTCACCAGCTGCCACCAGGTCAGTAGTATTTCCCTGACTACATGTCAGGACATCCACATTGTCATCCTGCCATGTGCCGAGACAGTTGAAACTGACGGCACAGGTGTGTGTGGCCCAAGTGATGTCACGCAACTGACTGCACTGAATTATCTGGCGACTTGTGGTAGCATTCCCTGCAAGAGAGTCAATAGAGAGATGTCAACTACAACTTACTGACTTAAGTTATAAAATGTAATGTTTTCCAGTGATCTGTTCACACGTATACTTTGTTCCTGCACTGATGAGTGACACACAGTTGCCTGTGTTTCAGTTTCGGTACGTGTCAGTGACTAATATCCTATTATATATGTTATAAATAGTGTTCAAATATTCGCTTTAATAATATATTGCTGGTAATACAGTAAATTATGAAGCACTCTAGTATAGATGAAGGACCTGAATAATTATGAATTACACCCGAGTTTTGAAGTATTTTCTATGTTTAATGTATAGAAAATGATATACGTCAAAAATTGCGTCGATTTATCTCTCAGGGCCTCAATAACCTTTTTTTTAAGATTTTAATCATAGAAAACTATCTATAGTGCACCAAAAATATGAAGAGGCTATGAAGAAACTAATACTTCATAACTCAGAAGTTTCACTAAATCCAGATACTGTAAATATTATGATTGAATTAAAAATTTCTACTATTTTTATAAAATTCCTATTGTACTGATGTTTTGCCTAGTAAATGTTATATCTACTTTTCTGTAGAATTAATTTCTAATTTCCAAATCTTTGCTGTTGTTTTACAGTCTTCACCTTGCCACTAATATACCCAATTTCATTAACTATCTCATGAATATATCCTTTCACCCTGTTAGTAAAAACTTTATTCAACCTACCAATACCCTTGACACATGCATTCGCTCCTGGAGCGATCGCTCTTTTCATGTGCCACACTCAAACAGTGTGTGTATACTGTCTAGACTTACAATATATGACGTCATATTCAGTAGAGTTGCTCTGCAGGTATTGGCTGTCTGTGGACCAATCAACGTGAAGTACAGCGGCTTGGTGTCCCTGAGGTAGAATGTAATGTGAATATCAATACGGCAAAATGAATAAAGATCATTATACTGATTACTGGAAATATCAACCATACAACATATTTAACAAAATAAGTTTAGCTTATAACTGTTCACCTCGACCATGTGTCTAGATTTGTATTTTCTTTTCCTCAGAACAGGAATCTTAGCAGCAAGAAGATAAGAAAAAACAATAAAAACATGCGTCACAATGTAGTGCAGAGACATGCGTCACAATGTAGTGCAGAGACATGCGTCACAATGTAGTGCAGAGACATGCGTCACAATGTAGTGCAGAGACATGCGTCACAATGTAGGGCAGAGACATGCGTCACAATGTAGTGTAGAGACATGCGTCACAATGTAGAGCAGAGACATGCGTCACAATGTAGTGTAGAGACAAGCGTCACAATATCGTGTAGATACATGCGTCACAATGTAGTGTAGAGACATGCGTCACAATGTAGTGTAGAGACAAGCGTCACAATGTAGTGTAGAGACATGCGTCACAATGTAGTGTAGAGACATGCGTTACAATGTAGTGTAGAGACATGCGTCACAATGTAGTGTAGAGACATGCGTCACAATGTAGTACAGAGACATGCGTCACAATGTAGTGTAGAGACATGCATCACAATGTAGTGTAGAGACATGCGTCACAATGTAGTGTAGAGACATGCGTTACAATGTAGTGTAGAGACATGCGTCACAATGTAGTGTAGAGACATGCGTTACAATGTAGTGTAGAGACATGCGTCACAATGTAGTGTAGAGACATGCGTCACAATGTAGTGCAGAGACATGCGTCACAATGTAGTGTAGAGACATGCGTCACAATGTAGTGTAGAGACATGCGTCACAATGTAGTGTAGAGACATGCGTTACAATGTAGTGTAGAGACATGCGTCACAATGTAGTGTAGAGACATGCGTTACAATGTAGTGTAGAGACATGCGTCACAATGTAGTGTAGAGACATGCGTTACAATGTAGTGTAGAGACATGCGTCACAACGTAGTGTAGAGACATGCGTCACAACGTAGTGTAGAGAAATGCGTTACAATGTAGTGTAGAGACATGCGTCACAATGTAGTGTAGAGACATGCGTCACAATGTAGTGTAGAGACATGCGTTACAATGTAGTGTAGAGACATGCGTCACAATGTAGTGTAGAGACATGCGTTACAATGTAGTGTAGAGACATGCGTCACAACGTAGTGTAGAGACATGCGTCACAACGTAGTGTAGAGACATGCGTTACAATGTAGTGTAGAGACATGCGTCACAACGTAGTGTAGAGACATGCGTCACAACGTAGTGTAGAGACATGCGTTACAATGTAGTGTAGAGACATGCGTCACAACGTAGTGTAGAGACATGCGTCACAATGTAGTGCAGAGACATGCGTCACAACGTAGTGTAGAGACATGCGTCACAACGTAGTGTAGAGACATGCGTCACAACGTAGTGTAGAGACATGCGTCACAACGTAGTGTAGAGACATGCGTCACAACGTAGTGTAGAGACATGCGTTACAATGTAGTGTAGAGACATGCGTCACAACGTAGTGTAGAGACATGCGTCACAACGTAGTGTAGAGACATGCGTTACAATGTAGTGTAGAGACATGCGTCACAACGTAGTGTAGAGACATGCGTCACAATGTAGTGCAGAGACATTCAAGTTGTGGAGTAAAGACAAATAAATGAACCATAAACTGACATATGAAATTAAGGTACAGCTCAGGCAACAAATTCACTATAGCTACACACAGAGAAAGGATTGGTTGAATCATATCAAATTTGATTTGTTTTGACTCATATGAATGGTTTATTTTTGCCCCTACCTACGTGGTGAGTTGCAGGTACTTTTTAAAATGTGTTAAACTGACGTTGATTAAAACTTAAAAGTCGTTTTGACTCACTCCTAAACTCAAAAAAAGTAGCGCCAACTCTCATAGTGAGTTAATTTATACACCATGTTCATTGGATTAACAGTCTTTGTGAGTTACTAAAATACACTCTGTCATAGTTGTTTCAACATAAGTTAAAACTCTCTAAAAAAGTAACTTTTAACTCTCATAGTAAGTTGATTCAATCCATAAAATGAATTGAATTAACTAATGTTTGATGACACACAACGTCATAGTTGTTTTAACACACATGAAAACAGGAATAAAGTCCAACCAACTCACATAATAAATTGATTCAAAGCATAACTTGATGACCCATATGTATTATCAGGGAAACAAATTATGAATACAGTTAGAATATTAATTACAAAAACCGTGGATTTTTCAGTCAATATTTTGAGATATGGCACCGTTGCTTAAGATAAGCCCCGCCTTTTTGTAGTAACTAAAAAAGATGCCAATAAGTTAATAGTAAATGACAATAAAGATACCAATTAGTGAATTTTGCTGAATATTCATAGATGGTATCAATTAAATTATGTTGTTTATTAATATTTGAACATATACTTTAATGAATTATTTTGGTGAGTAAGTTTCAAATTCTTTATCAATTCTTTCGAAATGAAATAAATTCAATTCTTAGCATCGTATATTATATTTAACAACTCTTAACACTCAATGGCAATATCTCAATATAACCAAGAGACTATCAAAGGCAGGATATCTTAAACAAATAAGAATAATTCTTTCGATCAAACTATATTACACCTTTGAACCTAATGGAATATAGCTAAAATGATCGAAATACAGCAAATCTATCAAAATTACAGGTGTCATGATTAAAGCGGTGTAGTGTATGGTAAAATTTACCAAAGGTTCTATTTGTAATATTTTAATATTCACAATTTTGTTAAATGTATATTATATAATCCTTAAACTTGTTTTTATATCAGATCTATCATTCATGAACTATATCACTGCACAGCTCGTAAATTTTATCGTATTTATTATTTTTAAGGCTACTTGCAGTTTTATAGTATAGCGCTATAGAGTAATGCTCTTCAACTACGAGGTCTTACAATTGTGTGTTAGGTAGGGCTGTAGGCTTAAAACTATTACATCTTCATTTTCGTCTTCATTTCGTAAGTGAAGCCACCGGTGCTTGTGTCATTTTTATCATATTCCTTTATAGTAGCTTTTCTGTATCCATGAGCTCAGTTACAGAATGATAGTTAGTGACTTTATTCATTGAGCCACTTTCCATAATGACTGTTTCTTGAAGTTCCTTGTATTTATTTTGCCTTTTGTTCCGATGTAACGTGAAACCACCAATTTCATAATGTAAACTTAATCACAGAATTCTTGGATTTAAGATTTACTTCAAAGGAACAGAAATTGAAGATATTATTTTATGTATTTATTTTGCAATCATCTAAGAAAAAGGTATGGAGACTTTAGAATCAGAAATCCAATATTAACCTTGTCCCTATGATATTATGATCTGGCAACTGTCCTTGTAGACTGGAGAGTCGTAGACGATCGTAGAAGTTTTGTAGTAATTCGAGTAATTGTGTATGATGCTGAAATTTCATCAATTTTCCCAATTATTAGCAAATGTGCAACACCTAAAAATTGTAATTTTTATTTTTGAAATCTTCATCTTTGACTATAAATCTATAAATATTGACCTAGATCATAGATAGTTTTGAAATATGCATATTTAAGGTTACACTATAACTAATGAGTAATGACCTAGATTTAGACATTTAAATTCATTGATCTTAATTTTTCAATTGGCAGCTATATACAATTACAATGTGTGGAAAAGAAAAAGGCATCTACCAAATTTACAGATTTGAATTTACTATATGCTTAGTTCTATTTAGCCTATATTAAAGCTGATCTCAATAGGAGTTCTATTTAGTTGTGGATTCAATTTTAATTTAAATCGAATCCAGACTAAATAACTTATTGAAGAATAACATATTTACTGAAGTAAGTTAAGATTTAGTTTCATAAAACTGGGACATTAAAATCTACCGAGAAGAGATTCTATAGGTGGCTCGAAAGCTATATAGGGTGTACGCATTGTATAGGGTGGCTCGAAAACAAGGAATCGAATTTGTAAGGTAAAAACTATATTAGTATCATATAAGATTTAGAATATTAGGATAAAGAATCAACTGTTGACGAAATTATTTTTTCAAATAAATTACATTTCAAATCGAAATAAATTGAAACACACTTATATGTTTGAAAGATTGTTATACGGGAAAATAGATTCTGCTAGCAGTTATGATAGCGGTTAGTTTTCTATATCGTGTTATATACTTAAATGAATATACTGTCAGTTTGATGGAACGTATGGCGTTGAGGGTTTTTTTAATAATAGAAAATAAAATATTGCATCTAATTCAGTTACATTTGAAAATACAGAACAAATCTAAAGAAACTCACAACAATAAGCTCAAATTTAATTAATCAAATAATTATAACAAATAAACTCAATCTATTTACATAGTTTAAAACATTATAATCGAGATGATTTTCTTAAACTAAATTATTATTTAACACCATACTTGAGAATTACAAAGATAATAAGAGTTTTATATATATATATATATACTCTTAGATAGATTACTGATGGAGCTTTTTATTATATTTTAGCATTTTAGTTTTGTTTAATGCCCTTTTTCTTCAGCTTTCTCTTGTATCTTTTCTCAACTTCTTGCTCTTCTTCTCTATTCTTTCTGCCTTGCTATATCCATGGTAAGCATCCTAGTGGCTACTGCATGGAGCGAACTTTCACTTTCCCCTCTTCTACGATGTCTTCTTCACTTTGGATCACCTCGTTGTGAATATGGAAAACTTTGGAACACCTAAAATAATAATAGTAATCGGTAAATCGTGTTGCAACGTCTTTGGATCTATTATTAGCGCAACCATCGATAGACAATATTATATGGAGTCTTTTAAATAATTTTATAATGATAGGTTCGTGTGGGTATATGGGAGAGAGCTTTATCCCCGCAATGTCAATAGTGACAAAATTTTTACTTTACTGTTTATAGTAAAGCAATATAAGTAAATACTCCAAACATTAAAACAGTAGAGTTTACATTTCATCATTATCGAAGCTACCTTAATTGAAGAGGTAGCTTCCTCTAGTCTATATGGAGAATTAGGGGGGAGGGGGTAAATTTTAGTCAAAACGAAATATACAGCTAATAACTGATTGTTGTTGTGGATGTAACTAATCCATGGTGAATTTAATATCCTAATATTCATTACAGTTATGCAAATTGTCTTTGGCATGAATCATCATAATTTACAAAAATATATACTATCAGTGTTTCTCAATATTTGTATATCCCATTTGTGGACTCAGCGGTTTTAGCCAAAAAAAAAAACGAAACATCTCATTTAAAAATAGTTTAATCTACTTCTCGTAATAGCTGAGTGCAATTTTTCTTTAAAGTCACTCACTTACTGGATATTTTAACTTCCATGGAATAATGAAAATTAGAAGAGATTGAAATATCAAAATTGGACAGTTTTCTCGTTTCTAAACCACTTGTGCTTTGCAAACTAAGCCACAGAAACTGAGTGTCCTCCGATAGCTAAGAGAGAGTTTAATTATTCGAGAATATGGACATTCCCTATCCCATTATCATTGAAATATTGTAATATGTACAGGATTGTGATACGTATAATATAATTACCTCTCAAAAGAATTCATTTAATAAGCTTAGTTCAAAAAGAACACCTACCACACTGGTTTGCAAATAAACACCACTATTGCAATTACTTAATTTGAATAAATAAACCATGACAACACCGATAATAAATGTTACTAAGCATGTGGTTAGTATTACTCAATATGCGTTAATATATTAAAATCGCACAGCAATTAAACTCTTAAACAAATTATCGAACAGAGAAATTTGTCAAGAAACATCAGAAGTTCAGCGTATGTTTTTAATAGCAACTTTAATATTAAGTTCCTAATTTGTAGGTAGACTCGTAGATATCATTTTCTGTAATCTCTTCATTTCCCTCTACCTCTGTTTAAGTGCAGTCACCATTGTTCGCGTTACTATTACTAAGTGATTGTATTTTCACGGAGTAGCTTTCCTGCGTCCTTTAACTTTGGTGATAGGTGAATTAGAAAATCCCTTCTGTAGTAATCCTTTCTTCAAAGTACTTTATAAAATTTCAAACTGATGACTGTATACTTGTATAGGTGGAACTACAGTTTTATCAAATCTTAAAGAAGTGTAAATCAGTTAAAATAATCCGTATCTATTAATATTATTATAAAACAAATTAGAGAGGAAAAGTCAATTGTAAGGAAAAGCCAACTTATATACTTGCTACGTTTTCATTCTTATAGATTGTTTGATCGCTATATACTATATTTCATTCATTTTAATATGGGTTTACCGTCTACTTCAGTCATATCGTGACTGTTTTGTTGACGTCAAAAGGAAATTAAATACAAAGGACTTGAAGAAGCAGTAAGAAAGAAAAGTAACTCCATGAACAAAGTTACCTACCACCGTCAGTGACTATTCTCATGGATGCAGAAAAGCTACTTCGTGAATGCAGTCACTTACCAAGGAATGTGACGAAAAGGAACACAAGCACCGGTGGCTGGACTCGCGAATGGAAGAAGAAAATGAAGAGGTGATAGTAAATGAAGCCTACAAGCCTACCTAACAAAAAATCTAAGACCTCGTAGTTGAAGAGCATAACCCTAGTGCTATGCTCCAAAACTGGAAGTAGCGTTAAAAATGATAAAGATAATATAAATGGTAAAAATGAAAAAAAGACAATACCTAATCCAAATTACAACAGTTCGGGGCCCAAGGGACGCCATCCTCTTCTCTTTCATTCACCACAGCTTCAAGATAGAGCTCCTGGGGGCTAATAAGCATGCGTATGATTAAAATGTTGAATTGCAAGGTGTTATGTCTCATCATCTAGATTACATTAACTATTTCTTTCTGACTGCTTCTACGAAGTCCCTTGTATCTTTTTTACTTCATCAATATGAGTTAGAGTAGAATGAAGAATCTTTGAACCTCTAGTCCGATTAAAAACTAATGTGGAAATTGCTTTTGGGTTGGAAGTAAATGACGGGCTACCAATTTAATGTGTAATTATTAATAAAAAATAATTAGGGGTTTGTTAAGCATTCTGAATACGAAATATGCTTTGATTCTATTTTTTACATAAGTATTTAGAGAAAATTGTCCATATATTAAAAAAATATCTTTACAGTAATTGTGTTATCTATACAAATAAATTTATGGAGGTATTTAAGTCAAAGAGGTGTTTCCTCTGTAAAAAATTAAATGGAAATTCTAACGAAATCTTTCGATTTTCAATAATTAAAGTAAAATTCCGTAATTAGTTTCCTTATTGGGCTATAATTTGAAGTTTGTTTCAGAGTCCAGACGAAATTGATGAATTTAAAAGATTAGTAACCTTTTTTTCGGAATCCCTAAGAAAATACAGGAGCTGTTTTTAGGCTCTTCTCGAAGCTGGTCTCAACAATAATTGAAATTCACTTTATTCCAGATTTTTTATGATGCTCTTAGAGTGTATTAAATGTAAAAACTAAGCTTCAATTTTAGTTTTAACCTTTCTAACTGATCGTACAGTGACGAAGGTTAATACATGAAAAGTTGATGAATATTAAATTTAAGAATGAAAAAAAACAATTTGCTGTGTGATGCAGAAACTATTTTTTGCTTATATAGATGAAATAATGAAGATGAATTGAAAATCAATTCAAAGACATTAAATGAATGAAAATATAGATTCATTTATTTCCATTATAATTAGATACATTTAATCTGTTGCTACATAGGTCTAGATCAGGGTAACCACATTTTTACCAGATTATGAAGTCCCTGTTACCGTAGTTACACACATGTTTAAAATGTATGAGAAATAGACACCAAGTACTATAATTCAGGGGAACAATAATAAATATCGATATTTCGTCGAAAGATTAATAGTTTTAATTACTTAAATCGAAATGTTAAGTTTGTATATTACTATGACATAATTTAATTGACACCATCTTTGAATATTCAATTAAAATTCACTAATTGGTATCTGTAATTTCATTTACTATTAACTTATTGGCATCTTTTTTAGTTACTACAAAAAGGCGGGGCTTATCCTAAGCAACGGTGCCATATCTCAAAATATTGACTGAAAAATCCACGGTTTTTGTAATTAATATTCTAACTGTATTCATAATTTGTTTCCCTGATAATACTTTAAATGCCAGTCAAATAACCTATAAACTTTTGAACATCAAACTACGATATTTTCTGTGTTAATTTCAAGGAAGCTGAGTAAAAGAAGTTAGCGTCAATGATTTCATTCTCAGGTATAAAATGATCATAGGTTTACTGCATTACGTTAAACTGGTGAAATTATTATTGAACATTAAAACAGTAACGGTCTGACCTGTGGTAACATACAGAACATTAAAACAGTAACGGTCTGACAATAAGTACCTGTGGTAACATACAGAACATTAAAACAGTAACGGTCTGACAATATGTAGCTGTGGTAACATACAGAACATTAAAAACAGTAACGGTCTGACAATATGTACTTGTGGTTAACATACAGAACATTAAAAACAGTAACGGTCTGACAATATGTACCTGTGGTAACATACAGAACATTAAAAACAGTAACGGTCTGACAATATGTACCTGTGGTAACATACAGAACATTAAAACAGTAACGGTCTGACAATATGTACCTGTGGTAACATACAGAACATTAAAACAGTAACGGTCTGACAATATGTACCTGTGGTAACATACAGAACATTAAAACAGTAACGGTCTGACAATATGTACCTGTGGTAACATACAGAACATTAAAACAGTAACGGTCTGACAATATGTACCTGTGGTAACATACAGAACATTAAAACAGTAACGGTCTGACAATATGTACCTGTGGTAACATACAGAACATTAAAACAGTAACGGTCTGACAATATGTACCTGTGGTAACATACAGAACATTAAAACAGTAACGGTCTGACAATATGTACCTGTGGTAACATACAGAACATTAAAACAGTAACGGTCTGACAATATGTACCTGTGGTAACATACAGAACATTAAAACAGTAACGGTCTGACAATATGTACCTGTGGTAACATACAGAACATTAAAACAGTAACGGTCTGACAATATGTACCTGTGGTAACATACAGAACATTAAAACAGTAACGGTCTGACAATATGTACCTGTGGTAACATACAGAACATTAAAACAGTAACGGTCTGACAATATGTACCTGTGGTAACATACAGAACATTAAAACAGTAACGGTCTGTCAATATGTACCTGTGGTAACATACAGAACATTAAAAACAGTAACGGTCTGACAATATGTACCTGTGGTTAACATACAGAACATTAAAAACAGTAACGGTCTGACAATATGTACCTGTGGTAACATACAGAACATTAATAACAGTAACGGTCTGACAATATGTACCTGTGGTAACATACAGAACATTAAAACAGTAACGGTCTGACAATATGTACCTGTGGTAACATACAGAACATTGAAACAGTAACGGTCTGACAATATGTACCTGTGGTAACATACAGAACATTAAAACAGTAACGGTCTGACAATATGTACCTGTGGTAACATACAGAACATTAAAACAGTAACGGTCTGACAATATGTACCTGTGGTAACATACAGAACATTAAAACAGTAACGGTCTGACAATATGTACCTGTGGTAACATACAGAACATTAAAACAGTAACGGTCTGACAATATGTACCTGTGGTAACATACAGAACATTAAAACAGTAACGGTCTGACAATATGTACCTGTGGTAACATACAGAACATTAAAACAGTAACGGTCTGACAATATGTACCTGTGGTAACATACAGAACATTAATAACAGTAACGGTCTGACAATATGTACCTGTGGTAACATACAGAACATTAATAACAGTAACGGTCTGACAATATGTACCTGTGGTAACATACAGAACATTAAAACAGTAACGGTCTGACAATATGTACCTGTGGTAACATACAGAACATTAAAACAGTAACGGTCTGACAATATGTACCTGTGGTAACATACAGAACATTAAAACAGTAACGGTCTGACAATATGTACCTGTGGTAACATACAGAACATTAAAACAGTAACGGTCTGACAATATGTACCTGTGGTAACATACAGAACATTAAAACAGTAACGGTCTGACAATATGTACCTGTGGTAACATACAGAACATTAAAACAGTAACGGTCTGACAATATGTACCTGTGGTAACATACAGAACATTAATAACAGTAACGGTCTGACAATATGTACCTGTGGTAACATACAGAACATTAATAACAGTAACAGTCTGACAATATGTACCTGTGGTAACATGCAGAACATTAAAACAGTAACGGTCTGACAATATGTACCTGTGGTAACATACAGAACATTAAAACAGTAACGGTCTGACAATATGTACCTGTGGTAACATACAGAACATTAAAACAGTAACGGTCTGACAATATGTACCTGTGGTAACATACAGAACATTAAAACAGTAACGGTCTGACAATATGTACCTGTGGTAACATACAGAACATTAAAACAGTAACGGTCTGACAATATGTACCTGTGGTAACATACAGAACATTAAAACAGTAACGGTCTGACAATATGTACCTGTGGTAACATACAGAACATTAAAACAGTAACGGTCTGACAATATGTACCTGTGGTAACATACAGAACATTTAAACAGTAACAGTCTGACAATATGTACCTGTGGTAAGATACAGAACATTAAAACAGTAACGGTCTGACAATATGTACCTGTGGTAACATACAGAACATTAAAACAGTAACGGACTGACAATATGTACCTGTGGTAACATACAGAACATTAATAACAGTAACGGTCTGACAATATGTACCTGTGGTAACATACAGAACATTAAAACAGTAACGGTCTGACAATATGTACCTGTGGTAACATACAGAACATTAATAACAGTAACGGTCTGACAATATGTACCTGTGGTAACATACAGAACATTAATAACAGTAACGGTCAGACAATATGTACCTGTGGTAACATACAGAACATTAATAACAGTAACGGTCTGACAATATGTACCTGTGGTAACATACAGAACATTAATAACAGTAACGGTCTGACAATATGTACCTGTGGTAACATACAGAACATTAAAACAGTAACGGTCTGACAATATGTACCTGTGGTAACATACAGAACATTAAAACAGTAACGGTCTGACAATATGTACCTGTGGTAACATACAGAACATTAAAACAGTAACGGTCTGACAATATGTACCTGTGGTAACATACAGAACATTAAAAACAGTAACGGTCTGACAATATGTACCTGTGGTAACATACAGAACATTAATAACAGTAACGGTCTGACAATATGTACCTGTGGTAACATACAGAACATTAAAACAGTAACGGTCTGACAATATGTACCTGTGGTAACATACAGAACATTAAAACAGTAACGGTCTGACAATATGTACCTGTGGTAACATACAGAACATTAATAACAGTAACGGTCTGACAATATGTACCTGTGGTAACATACAGAACATTAAAACAGTAACGGTCTGACAATATGTACCTGTGGTAACATACAGAACATTAAAACAGTAACGGTCTGACAATATGTACCTGTGGTAACATACAGAACATTAAAACAGTAACGGTCTGACAATATGTACCTGTGGTAACATACAGAACATTAAAACAGTAACGGTCTGACAATATGTACCTGTGGTAACATACAGAACATTAAAACAGTAACGGTCTGACAATATGTACCTGTGGTAACATACAGAACATTAAAACAGTAACGGTCTGACAATATGTACCTGTGGTAACATACAGAACATTAAAACAGTAACGGTCTGACAATATGTACCTGTGGTAACATACAAAACATTAAAACAGTAACGGTCTGACAATATGTACCTGTGGTAACATACAGAACATTAAAACAGTAACGGTCTGACAATATGTACCTGTGGTAACATACAGAACATTAAAACAGTAACGGTCTGACAATATGTACCTGTGGTAACATACAGAACATTAAAACAGTAACGGTCTGACAATATGTACCTGTGGTAACAAACAGAACATTAAAACAGTAACGGTCTGACAATATGTACCTGTGGTAACATACAGAACATTAAAACAGTAACGGTCTGACAATATGTACCTGTGGTAACATACAGAACATTAAAACAGTAACGGTCTGACAATATGTACCTGTGGTAACATACAGAACATTAAAAACAGTAACGGTCTGACAATATGTACTTGTGGTTAACATACAGAACATTAAAAACAGTAACGGTCTGACAATATGTACCTGTGATAACATACAGAACATTAAAACAGTAACGGTCTGACAATATGTACCTGTGGTAACATACAGAACATTAAAACAGTAACGGTCTGACAATATGTACCTGTGGTAACATACAGAACATTAAAACAGTAACGGTCTGACAATATGTACCTGTGGTAACATACAGAACATTAAAACAGTAACGGTCTGACAATATGTACCTGTGGTAACATACAGAACATTAAAACAGTAACGGTCTGACAATATGTACCTGTGGTAACATACAGAACATTAAAACAGTAACGGTCTGACAATATGTACCTGTGGTAACATACAGAACATTAAAACAGTAACGGTCTGACAATATGTACCTGTGGTAACATACAGAACATTAAAACAGTAACGGTCTGACAATATGTACCTGTGGTAACATACAAAACATTAAAACAGTAACGGTCTGACAATATGTACCTGTGGTAACATACAGAACATTAAAACAGTAACGGTCTGACAATATGTACCTGTGGTAACATACAGAACATTAAAACAGTAACGGTCTGACAATATGTACCTGTGGTAACATACAGAACATTAAAACAGTAACGGTCTGACAATATGTACCTGTGGTAACAAACAGAACATTAAAACAGTAACGGTCTGACAATATGTACCTGTGGTAACATACAGAACATTAAAACAGTAACGGTCTGACAATATGTACCTGTGGTAACATACAGAACATTAAAACAGTAACGGTCTGACAATATGTACCTGTGGTAACATACAGAACATTAAAACAGTAACGGTCTGACAATATGTACCTGTGGTAACATACAGAACATTAAAACAGTAACGGTCTGACAATATGTAACTGTGGTAACATACAGAACATTAAAACAGTAACGGTCTGACAATATGTACCTGTGGTAACATACAGAACATTAATAACAGTAACGGTCTGACAATATGTACCTGTGGTAACATACAGAACATTAAAACAGTAACGGTCTGACAATATGTACCTGTGGTAACATACAAAACATTAAAACAGTAACGGTCTGACAATATGTACCTGTGGTAACATACAGAACATTAAAACAGTAACGGTCTGACAATATGTACCTGTGGTAACATACAGAACATTAAAACAGTAACGGTCTGACAATATGTACCTGTGGTAACATACAGAACATTAAAACAGTAACGGTCTGACAATATGTACCTGTGGTAACAAACAGAACATTAAAACAGTAACGGTCTGACAATATGTACCTGTGGTAACATACAGAACATTAAAACAGTAACGGTCTGACAATATGTACCTGTGGTAACATACAGAACATTAAAACAGTAACGGTCTGACAATATGTACCTGTGGTAACATACAGAACATTAAAACAGTAACGGTCTGACAATATGTACCTGTGGTAACATACAGAACATTAAAACAGTAACGGTCTGACAATATGTAACTGTGGTAACATACAGAACATTAAAACAGTAACGGTCTGACAATATGTACCTGTGGTAACATACAGAACATTAATAACAGTAACGGTCTGACAATATGTACCTGTGGTAACATACAGAACATTAATAACAGTAACGGTCTGACAATATGTACCTGTGGTAACATACAGAACATTAAAACAGTAACGGTCTGACAATATGTACCTGTGGTAACATACAGAACATTAAAACAGTAACGGTCTGACAATATGTACCTGTGGTAACATACAGAACATTAAAACAGTAACGGTCTGACAATATGTACCTGTGGTAACATACAGAAAATTAAAACAGTAACGGTCTGACAATATGTACCTGTGGTAACATACAGAACATTAAAACAGTAACGGTCTGACAATATGTACCTGTGGTAACATACAGAACATTAATAACAGTAACGGTCTGACAATATGTACCTGTGGTAACATACAGAACATTAATAACAGTAACGGTCTGACAATATGTACCTGTGGTAACATGCAGAACATTAAAACAGTAACGGTCTGACAATATGTACCTGTGGTAACATACAGAACATTAAAACAGTAACGGTCTGACAATATGTACCTGTGGTAACATACAGAACATTAAAACAGTAACGGTCTGACAATATGTACCTGTGGTAACATACAGAACATTAAAACAGTAACGGTCTGACAATATGTACCTGTGGTAACATACAGAACATTAAAACAGTAACGGTCTGACAATATGTACCTGTGGTAACATACAGAACATTAAAACAGTAACGGTCTGACAATATGTACCTGTGGTAACATACAGAACATTAAAACAGTAACGGTCTGACAATATGTACCTGTGGTAACATACAGAACATTTAAACAGTAACAGTCTGACAATATGTACCTGTGGTAACATACAGAACATTAAAACAGTAACGGTCTGACAATATGTACCTGTGGTAACATACAGAACATTAAAACAGTAACGGACTGACAATATGTACCTGTGGTAACATACAGAACATTAATAACAGTAACGGTCTGACAATATGTACCTGTGGTAACATACAGAACATTAAAACAGTAACGGTCTGACAATATGTACCTGTGGTAACATACAGAACATTAATAACAGTAACGGTCTGACAATATGTACCTGTGGTAACATACAGAACATTAATAACAGTAACGGTCTGACAATATGTACCTGTGGTAACATACAGAACATTAATAACAGTAACGGTCTGACAATATGTACCTGTGGTAACATACAGAACATTAATAACAGTAACGGTCTGACAATATGTACCTGTGGTAACATACAGAACATTAAAACAGTAACGGTCTGACAATATGTACCTGTGGTAACATACAGAACATTAAAACAGTAACGGTCTGACAATATGTACCTGTGGTAACATACAGAACATTAAAACAGTAACGGTCTGACAATATGTACCTGTGGTAACATACAGAACATTAAAAACAGTAACGGTCTGACAATATTTACCTGTGGTAACATACAGAACATTAAAACAGTAACGGTCTGACAATATGTACCTGTGGTAACATACAGAACATTAATAACAGTAACGGTCTGACAATATGTACCTGTGGTAACATACAGAACATTAAAACAGTAACGGTCTGACAATATGTACCTGTGGTAACATACAGAACATTAAAACAGTAACGGTCTGACAATATGTACCTGTGGTAACATACAGAACATTAATAACAGTAACGGTCTGACAATATGTACCTGTGGTAACATACAGAACATTAAAACAGTAACGGTCTGACAATATGTACTTGTGGTAACATACAGAACATTAAAACAGTAACGGTCTGACAATATGTACTTGTGGTAACATACAGAACATTAAAACAGTAACGGTCTGACAATATGTACCTGTGGTAACATACAGAACATTAAAACAGTAACGGTCTGACAATATGTACCTGTGGTAACATACAGAACATTAAAACAGTAACGGTCTGACAATATGTACCTGTGGTAACATACAGAACATTAAAACAGTAACGGTCTGACAATATGTACCTGTGGTAACATACAGAACATTAAAACAGTAACGGTCTGACAATATGTACCTGTGGTAACATACAGAACATTAAAACAGTAACGGTCTGACAATATGTACCTGTGGTAACATACAGAACATTAAAACAGTAACGGTCTGACAATATGTACCTGTGGTAACATACAGAACATTAAAACAGTAACGGTCTGACAATATGTACCTGTGGTAACATACAGAACATTAATAACAGTAACGGTCTGACAATATGTGCCTGTGGTAACATACAGAACATTAAAACAGTAACGGTCTGATAATACGTACATGTGGTAACATACAGAACATTAATAACAGTAACGGTCTGATAATATGTACCTGTGGTAACACATAAGTGCCACCTCATAAATTAACATTAACAAATACACAACACTATTCTATTGGACGTTGTGGAAAAGTGTAATGTTTTACACAGTAGAAAAATCAAATTAACAAGAAATAACAAATTTCAAAAAAAAAATCGCGCATCCAAATAAATCCCTGGACCTTCAATATTTTTATTGACATTTTTATTGACAATAGAATATAGACAGAAAGCTGTGTGTCAGACTGATACTTTTCAACACAAGTTATTTAAGTTGATTCATTTTCTTTATGCAAAAGTCTGCTATATACAACAGCCATATATGACTTATGATTATCAAAATATATTTATTGAGTAGATACAGTTTCTTGTACCCAATCAATGTATATTGAGAATTATAATCCACCAGAGTTTAAGATAATAAAAAGCATGAGCCCGGAGGGGTCGGGTTAGCTGAAAATCGAACCAATTTTCACTTACGTCATGATGATGTATATACATTTCAATACATAAATATGAAAGTCTGCCGAGTTTCTGGTGGTAGGTGTGGCTGTGACGGTCATCAGAAAGAGGGGAAAAGATGATCAAAATCAGCTCAAAAAAGATACTTTTGAAACTTGCACTAAAATGTCTCTCAGACCCCAATATATTATGGATGGACAATGTAAGCTAGCACAATGATGGACCCCCGCCAGACGGAAAAAGTAAGCTACATCCGCTCAAAAGCGATAAGAATGAAAGTAATTGCAAAATGTTCAGCATCACGCCAGGCATCATGAATGGACAGTATAGACATTTTCGATAGTGGGGTATCCCCGCCAGATGCCGCCAAAAGTTTCACCTCCCCCTCCCCCCACTCAAAAAATACTCGATTTATCCTCAAATTGAACCAAATGATACAAATTGCAAGATGTAAGCATAATGTGCCGATATTTTTAGAGGTCGGGCATCCCGCCAGATACCCCCCCCCCCTTACAGGTAGATTGATAGGTACACGGGAATCTAACGAAACCAAGGGGAAAATGTTTAGCACCTTTAAAAGTATCATAATTGAACAGTGCCAGAGATATTCAATGGGTTTTAATAAAAAAATAAATCACGATAAATCTGATATCATTTCATACATCCATCTCTACTTTACACCACGAAGGAGCTAGGGACAGCCTGCCTACATACGGAAAACCCTACTCTTGTACCTCAACACGGTATCCGGTAAATTCATCGCCTGAAATTCATGGCATGGTAAATTCGTCGCATAGTAAATTCATCGCATGGTACATTACAAAATGAAATTGGTAAACTTAAATGAACTCTGCAAATAATTGCGTCGATCTTACTTTATTTTTCGCTGGATTAGGGTAACTTGTTTGTACGATTCTGTGCTGTTAGTTTATTTTAAATGATTGGATTTTTAGTAATAGAATGTCATAATTTTCACATGTATAATCCATACAATTACTATATAATATTTAATATGTGGGTAAGTGCATTAATTTATTATTTTATAGTTATGCATATTTTTCTTTAAATTAAATTTATATTAATTCTCAAATTATGTATTTGGGTAGCTACTCATAGTTTGAAAACAGTATAACTGCAAATGTTACACCTCTTTGAAAATATGATCAGCAAACCATAATTGCCTCAGTAAATGGGAACCAGGTTTTCTAATTATTTAAGAGGTATTGATTGAAATTTATCTTTTTAAGAGTAATTTAGATATATTTTTCGTGAGATAGAATTTATATTTTGGTATTAACGGTTTGCTTTAGCAACATTCCATATATTATTTCGTGGAACGACAATATTGGGACCCGACAATTGGGCCCAAATGACATTATATTATATTTTGCCCTTTTTTTCAGTCTACTGTATTAACTTAATCAAAGACCATTGCTATACCGTAATAACTCGGGATGTGACAATATGAGTTTTGCATAAAAAATATAGTCTTGAGCATAATTGAAATAAAGAATATTCCTAATATGGAAAAATTATTTTTGTTATGAACTTTTTTTTTTAATAGAACATATTCATTTCATGAATAAATACTATTATTCTTTTTAACTACTTTAATTTTCTGTTCTGAGATAGGTCATGTAAGCAATCATTTTCCGAGTTACAGTACCTCTATGAATCTATATAGTGAACTCATGTGAAGTGAATGAATTAGGATGTAGCCAATAGAAAATAAGAATGTGGGTATTTAAAGAAGGCTGTGACCCACCAATGAATGCTGAAATTATTAGAACATACAAGTCGAATTAAAGTTAATGTGAATTTGTTGAAACCTGTTCAGTGTTCAATATAGAAAAGTTTTATAAATTATTATTACAAAATGTATTCTCATGATCTCATTTCATCCCAACACCTGTTCAATTTTTTTTAGTTCAATGTAACGAAAATCTTTAAAATTTTCCCATTTTATTAATTAAATATTAATAATAATAATATATAATTATATATATTGTTTAACCACCCTAACAAAGTCTTTTAAAGAGTGAATTTACAATTAAAAATATACTAAAAATCAGCCCAATAATACTCAAATAAAGAGTACCAGGACGGGCTTCAGAAGAATATATAATATTCCTTATAAGTTATGCATTTCTGAATAAATATTCTCATTCTCATTACACTTTTCAAAGTCTACATATCTAAATTTACCTAACATTCCAATAGTTCTAAGAAAATTGTATAGTGGACCACCAAAATCACTCAATCGTTCATAACAATGGGAAAAGGTCTGCCCAGCAGACCGACAGCTCTCCTTTCATTAACATAATCTAGGCACTCTATAATAATGTGGTATACAGTCAGATAAACAAAACAACTTTCACACAGAGGTCTAACTAAATATTATTGTGACAACTTTGTCAGACGATGACATGATTCAAGTTGATACGACTTATCTAAATACTTCTAAGATTTTCATTACACCGAAACATGAGACTAGCATCCAAATGTGATTTAAGAAGCTTGCTAATACATACCATATCAAGTATATATATCAATCGTTTCTAAAAATTATATACAAATTTTTAGAGAATATAAAACATAATTCTGTATGTTCGGGGAGTCCCATAAGGAGGGTGTTTTATTGCCGAGTGGGCTTTTCTTTTATTTACAATATTCATATTCAATATTTTCAGTAGTTAAATTCTTTATTTCACATGGTAGCGTGGTTTTAGTGCCGAGCGACCATTTAATTACGTGGGTTACGATTCTTCCTAGAAAGAATAATCAATTTGTTTAATTTACTGTTTACGTTACTTGTCAATAATTATCATTAATTCCATTACTTCATTAAATAGCATCAAATCAAATATCGTACCAAAAAAATAAGGTTATATAAAAAACAGTCTTAGTATAAATTAGGTGTGCTCTAATTAAGTAATAGATCAGACAAAAGGTTCGAGAAAATAAGGAATCCTACCATGACATTGTTATAATAACTCAATAAACCAAAGATCTACCTATGGAGGAGTTTAACTTACAACATGGGTCAAGCAATTTGTTGGTTGAGGGTTTCACCTTTCACTAATAAACACGGACATAATCACTAATGGAGTTCGAATACGGATGGAGATTACTGGGTTTTGGATGCGGCTGTAAACTCTTCGATACCACTGTACTAGTGTGTCTGTAGCGACTGCAGGCCTCCACTGGACCTTTGCTAATAGACGTGGACGAGAACTCGTGCGAATCACGGTACTTTGATGGTGACTCTGGCTCAGACTCTTACTGATTATTGAAAGTCTGCTCTGCAACGTCAGAAGCTGTTCTGCAATCGACTTCAGTTGCTGGTTCCCTCATCTTGTCTCGTCTGGGCTTTGACTCTGTCGTAAAGGATGCAACCTCTGCCGTCAGGGAACTGCTGCTGGGACCCATAGAATTGCAAGATTCAGTCTGTCGCTCAGGATCCTATCTCCACCACTATGGCGGGCGGAGATCTTCATCGCCTAAGAACTGCAATGGAAGTTATGGAACCTAAGGCTGGGGTGAGAGAAGACGTCACCCCGTCGGGTCTTATCCAGACCGGTAAACTATTTAAAACTTTCGCGAGCAGATAGTTGAGACAAAGAGAGTAGAGACTTTCATAATCTTAATCCACGCTTATATAATCCCAAAATTCATCTAAAACTCCACCCGAATGCAAAATCCAAACGTAAGATACCTTTGATCTCATTTTTCCAATTCCTATTGGTTCTCAACCCACAGGTAGGCTGTCACTAGTTTTACCCTCAACTAATAGGAACCGACCAATTCCAAAATAACTCCTATATTTCCGACTAAACTGATTACACTCTCACAGAGAAGAAAAATCAAACTTGAAATCTGTTAGGATACATGAAACCTCCAGAGCTCGTTATTTCTGTAAAGTAAACCACATGAATCCTCTGGTCTAGAGAGAACAGCAGTTGGTTAATTACCCTCACCAAATGCATTAAATGTAACAGAGTTTGAAAGTCTTAAGTTATTAACTCTCTTAAAGCAATAGATATTATTGTCAAACAACCATTCTAGAACCATAAAAATTTAAGCAGTATAATATTTAGTAGTGACTTCTGGATAGGATATTATTGATCAGGTCTTGTAGTTAAGGCTTGACTACCTAAGTCAGTAGGAAGTTAATCGGGTTGTTATGTAAACAGAAACTATTTTGTAAAAAGACATATGGAAACATTATAGCCTACGCAGATGTGCTCTAGTTCACTTGTTAGGAAGTTTTCCAAGGGTTAGGAACACCAACTCAGCAGGATTTAATAGCATTTGAAATTGCTTTTGGTTTTAAGTTTCCGGACTACGAAATAGTATTTTGGTTCCTGTGGTTCGGCGATTGATTGAAACCGTCAAGGGTAATGGGTTTGTATATATATATTCAAGTGTATAGTTTTAAGATGTTAAGTTGGTATAAGGACCGCCTTTTGGGCGAAATACAGAAACTTCATTGGTCAATTGGTGGGGTTAAGATTATTACTCTCCTTTGAGTTGACCAATTGAGGGTTAGAACTATATCTTGTGGGCTGGATTTTGAACTTAGAGGGTCTTAGGAGATCAGGAGAATGGGGAGTTCTGAGAGGGATTCAGCAGAGATCGGACTTGATAGTTCCGATAGGCAAGCTTCGGCCTGTAGCCAGTCGTCATAACTATTAGTTATAAAATTGGGAGATATTTGACAGTCTCTGGTTCTAAGAATAAGATTTCCTGAGTGTTGAGACTGGAAGTTGAACCGCTGTACAAACCAAAACCCACTTCAAATGTGTCGTGTAATGTATGTTGAGTTAAGCCTTCCCTACTTATTATTGTAATTGTATTTAGGGTATAGATTATATTTGTTGTATTTCATATTTCAGTTCTTTAGAAATAACCATCTTCTATAATGTTTATTCATTTGTTCTTGAAGATTATTACCATTATCCATTTGTATTTTTATGTGCTTACTTAGTTCAGTATAATATTAAGTTTATAATGCGTCTGATTATCGTTGTTATTCAGAAATTAATTGCAACTTATTGAATTATAATCTTATTTTCGAATAAGACGAACCCATGTTTTTATATGGCCGTTCGGCAGTAATTAATAACCAATCTACCAAAATAAGTAGAAGAATTTGATTGTTGAAAATACTTAAGCAAATTAGGTGAGAAGAAAAGTAATGAAAATGAATTAATAATGAGATGATTAATTGAGCCAACGTAAAGTAGATAGATATGTATTATCAGGGAAAGAATAAACGAGGTCACTTTAAATTTTAGATGCAAAAACCGTGGAGTTTTTAGTCAAAATTTTGAGATTTGACAACGTTGCATAGGATAAGCTCCACCTTCTCGTAGTATTGAGAAAAGATGCCATGCAGTAAAAAATTTATGACTACTTGAGACCAATTAGTGAATTATCTTTGAATATTGAAATATAGTGCGAATCAAACTATATCGTATTAATAAAAAATTTACATTTCGATTAACGATTATTTGAACTATCAGGCCTTCGCCGAAATAACTATATTTATAAAAAACTATTGCGCTAAACTATAAAACTTGTCGTGTATTTCTCTTAATTTTTTTACATGGGAGTAACTACAGGAACAGTTATTTAACCATTTTGTAATAGTAGTTTATCCACAGATTTAATCGTATATCAAATTTTAATGAAATAATAACTACATTGCGTAGCACTTCACGAAAAACTGCTAGGCATCATTTGATTTAATATCAATCGATATTTTTCATGCTCTAAATTATTGACAGAATAACTAGCCATTCCATACTATCAGTTAGTAAGATCAAAACTACTATCATTGATTTATTATTTGCAACAGTTCAATCTTAATAAGTGAGTATGAAAAATAATTTGAATTTTTTTTGAAGGGCAAGAACTTACGTAGAGACACAATAGCCAGTATGACACAGTAGCTGATAGCTAGTAAGAGAAGATTTTCAATTTTCGACTATAGCAGCTCAAACTTCATATCTATTATAGAGCATCTTTTTGTAATTAGCTATCGGCTGCTGTGTCACATCAGCTGTTGCGTATTTAACTTAGTCCAATTTTTAATGTATATAATTAGTTAATTATGCAATGTCTATAATACCCTCGATTAATGTAAAGGCTGGTTTAGTTAAATTGGCTTATGTTCAAATATTTTAATAATAAAAAAAAAAGATAAATAGTAGAATATATACTATGGGTATAGGTAAAGCCACATCTAGGCTAGCGATGCATTGCCAAAGAGAATTCTACTAACTTCTAAAATTAGCTAACATATTCATTGCTTAATAACACATTCATTTGCATGAACTGTGTAATAGTTTAACTTGTAAGCTATATCTAAATCCTTGCATTGAACAGTATATCCCTATATAAAATTATCTTCTTTAACGGGAAGTAGTGTTGGCAATATTAATACTTTAACGTGGTAGAAAGGAGAAGAGGCTATTGATAAATACTTTAATTTGATTGCTGGAGTTTAGAACCTAGAGAACGTATCTACAGTTCGATCGCAGACTTCCACCTCTCTTTCCAAGATAGATTTAATGGAGTCTTCAATTTTACATAGTAAAAGAAATTAAAATGAAACTATTTTGAAAAGTTATAGATAATTTTTTCTGAGAACTTAACTTGTATAAATTGCCGCTCCCTTCATTTTGTCTTAGTTTTACCTTCTTTTGTCATTCAATAATTTGAATTGATAAACAATATTTCCATGATCTTGATTTCTGTTGAATTTGCTCGAATTGTAGTCCTCCCTATAAAATCGGTCCCTTCTATACCTTGAATTAAGTTTGATTAGATTTTGGGAGAGATCGGGTCAAAAGTAACGACGGGTCAAAAGTACAGAAAGCAAAAGATTTTGGGAGTAAAAGATCAGGTCATTTATATCTCAAATAGTATTCAATCAATTCCCTGAAATTCAGTATTGACCATTTATTGGTCAATAACCAGGAACCATTTGATCAGATTTTGGGAGTGAACGAGAAAAGATTAAGTTCATTTCTAACTCAAGTCAAATTATTGGGTGGTCAAGGTTATATGTGGTGACGAAGGTATGCGCTCTACAACGAGTGCACGTCATCTCGTTGGTCATGTGTAGGGTTGTGACAATATGCAGATAAAATAATAGATCTTAAGAATATCATAGAGGAAACGAAATGAAATGGTATCGGGTACTGTATACCGCTGATTTAGAATGATTAAATAGTCTTTCATTCATTCCGTCCATACTTTTTTCTGGATCTATGATTTTAAACACATATTGTCACAATCCCAGTCATGTGTTGATATTTAGTCACCCAAACTAATTATTAATGAGCTATGTTGTTTCTCTCCCATTTTCTCACTATCTTTCTGTTAATCTTTTATTTTATTACTTGGGTGCATAATAATGCACTCCTCATTGGAGAGCATGCAGCAGCTGTCGAAATCTTCATGAGAATTTCGATAGGGACTGATTAACAACACTAATTGCTAATCTTAATCAAATAGAAAATATCTGAAGCACTGGAGCAAAATAATTCCAGTATATGTGGTATAGCATGAGGAATTGCTAATTTTCTCATTTATTAAAAGTAAGGATTGTTTCGATGTATAGATAAGGATATCTAAAGCCTAGATCACACAGTCAGAACCTTGTTGGATCGTTCTTTGAATTAAAGGAAAATAAATGAAATTCCGACAACAGTCGTTACCGCGTTCACAAGGGAAAACCAATCATGGTAACACGAGCATTGATAGAGCGGTGTTCTACGAGTGTGGGCGTTGACTCGGCGGGGTTTAAAGTTGGTAAAGCGGTATACTGCTTTTGATTACGGAGCTGAGTGGATGAAATTTATCAGAAATTCTGACAGATTTTTGACATCAATCGATAGTTGAGGCTCATCATTTGAAGGCCTGACACACCGGAGGAATTTGCTAGACTGTTCCTGTAGCAGGGAAAAAAAATTGTTAACGCTGACCAGAAGTTGGCCCCCGTTCAGGCAGCGCCGTATACGCTTGACCACCGCTTATGTTCACACTTACCGACCGAAAGTTTTGAACTGCAAAAAATATTACGAGCGTTGAGAATCAGTAGCTTTCCACTCCGCAAAGTTCCCCACCGCAACAAAACCCAGTCAAATTTTGGCACCATTATAGACGCAAATACGTAAATCTCAAATTCTGGACCACCGCTGCTTCTCCAGCATTGCCCGGGCGGTGATTAAATGTTGCATAAACTTTGATAAGGCAGTTGAAAACGTTTGAATCAAAGACACGAGTTTTCTGAAACGGTCTCAGAAAATGAAGCAAAGATTCATTGCAGTGATGAACTTTGGTTTGATGTTGGTAAGGAGGTTGCATAGCTCCATACAGCCAAACCAACGCTCGCTGCCTCTTCCTACCGTTAAGCCAACTCTATGTCAACGACGGCATCAGCGGTGCACCACTATGGCACCACCTGTATTTTATATTTTGATAGATAATTTCGAGAAACAAACTCATAAAAAATTAGCAACGCTCTGCCAAAGCTTGTCAACGTTTAATCACCTCCCGGGCAAAGCTGTGGAAGCACTGTTCAGGATTTTCTGCATTGGCCTAGCGGAATAAAGCGTTCACGAACTTGCTTCTAGCGGTGCCAAACTTTGGCTGGGCGGTGTTTTAGAGGTAGTGAACTTTGCAGAGAGGAAAACTAACGCTCCTCAACCCTTGCAACATTTTGAAAAGCTCAAAACCGTCGGAGCGGTAAGGGGAACATAAGCGGTGGCCGAGCATATATGACTGCGCTTTAACGAGGACCAACTTCTGTGAACGGTAACGAGCGGTGATGAATTTTTTCACTGCTAAGGAACAGGTGTAATTCATAATCACCATGGACTTAAGCCCCCCCCCCCCCCCCGGTCAAAAGCCCCCCCCCCCGGTCACGAGCCCCGCCCCCCCTGTTTTCAATCCATATTTACCTAGTTAAGAAAATGTATAGCTACTTTGATATATATAACTGAGAGTAGCTACCTAGATATAGATAACTGAGAGTAGCTAGCTAGATAGATAGGGATACTCTCAGTTAGTTCTATCTAAGTAGCTCTTCATTTGTTTAACTAGGTAAATAAGGATTCCTAAAATACCTAAAGAAAACAAGATTACTATTCATTTGTCCGACGCCCCATTAGTCCGATACCAAATTGGTCAGACGCCTTAATTGTCCGACACCCCAGTAGTCCGACACTTATGAAGTTTATTACTGATTTAACATAAAATTTATGTATATCGGGGGCGTCATCCTGAACTCCCTGCCAAGTAATTAAAAAATCATATGAAGTGTGCAGTACAACAAACTAGCGTATACAACAAACTACATAATTAGCTACTCCATGTTATTTCTATCAAAGTAGCTCTTCATTTGTTCAACTAGGTAAATAAGGATTAAAAAACAGGATGGGGGGGGCATACGTCCCAGGGGGGTTCATGACCGGAGGCTTAAGTCCGGGGAGGCTCATGACCGGGCGGGGAGGGGGCTTCAGTCTGGGGGTGGGGTGGCTCATGACCATACCCCTCAATTAACACCCCGAAAAAAAGTTCGGTCAAAAAGTAAATATTTATTTAGTTTTTATATTGTTTGTATTAGTTTAGATTTACAATACTTCTGAATCAGTCAATCAATTTGAGTTTCTAAGTTTATATCTTATTAATTAGAAAATAAATTTTTACCCTTCATCGATGATTAAGTTTTTGAAGGTGATAAATGAATAATTTCCCTCAGGGGCTCAATTTTGAATTGTCTGTGGTGAATGTTAGGGAAAGAGGTGGCATCTTTGAACTCTGAACTATTGTAATAGGGATTATCTTTTTTATATTTACCAAGCTTATCATTTTTTAAACACTAGTTGCAGTTTTAGAGAATAGAGCTAGAGTCATGCTCTCCAACTAAGGGGTTTTAGATTTTTCTGGTATGTAGGATTAATTTTCCATAATCTTTTCATTTTCATCTTCCGTCTGTGAATGCAGATACTGGTGCTTGTGTCTTTTTCATACACATTTCTTGGTAAATGACTGCATATTCACGTTCTTCATCTCTGAGCATTTGTAGGTGACATTGTTCAATGATCATTGAACCATTTTCTTTTCTGACTGCTTCTTTGAGTTCCTTTCCATTTGACGTCAGCTATATGGCCTTTTATTCCAAGCAGAGGTCAAACCTCTTAATTATGATTAGCTTTTAGTTACTGAAATTAATACAAATTGAAATAGGTAGCATCTAGATTTAGGTGATCCTTATAAGATACGTCCGTGAGAGAGGCACCATTTATTTTTTAATGGTAAACTGTGCTGCCTATAGCATTTGATTTTAACTTAATTACAGTTGAAAAATCTAATTTGATTACAGAGTTAGGAATAGTTATATAAAATATGTTATATATAAGCTGCAAGTTACAAATTATCGGATGGTTCCAATTATTCGATCTAAATACAAATAAGTATATAATTAAAATTATTTAACTTTAATTATATACATTTTCTGGTAATATCCGTCCAATAATCCGCAACTTACCCTATCGCAGAAAGTAATCGAGATCAAAGAGGTATTAGCATGTATGACCGAAATGGTTAACATGCAAAGAGAAATATGCCCTCACGGCCTCTTATTATTATTACCAAAGAGGTAAAAGGTATCACTATTTTATTTCAAATATTATTCAAATATCATACAATAAATAATCATCACAGACTAATTTTCTTCTTCCACCATCACGGAGTGATTGGAATGGGGATAATTAAATCTAGCATACATAACATGCTAAATAATTCACCTGAGTCCCGCAACATGTTGATGAATGGTACTGATTGAGTTTAAAATATCTGTGGGAGGGGGGGGGGGAGGTAAGAATATGGAAATGCCATGGCATGTCCTATCTTAAATTATAAACGAGAATGATTTCAAGTTTCGAGAATAATTATTATATATTAGTGTGATTTCATACGGACACCTAAATATTGATGTTTCAATAATACCAACCAAAATGTCCCAAACTTTCCTATTGCTATAGTTCAGGCTTACTAGTTCTCCCATGAGTTCAGGTAAATAATAATTAGTAATTATTTATTTGACTTTAACATTCTTATACTTATTTGATATTAAGTGACCAAAACAAAATAGTGAAAATACTCAAATTATTACTGGAGAACGCAATTCAATAATTATAATTAATTTTAGTAGAAATGTTAAGCTAATTGTAAAACAGTAAGATTTAATGCCACCAACCATCTACATTCAAAAATAATTCACTAATTGGTATCTTAATAGAAATTAATTGGCATCTTTTCTCAATACTACAAGAAGATGGAGCTTATTCTATGCAACGTTGTCAAATCTCAAAATTTTGACTGAAAACTCCACGGTTTTTGCATCTAAAATTTAAAGTGACCTCGTTTATTTTTTCCCTGATAATACAATTCGAAGATAATATTGTCTCTACCGTAGTAATAACAAAGTAACACTTCTTAATTGTGTCTTTCGTACAATTTTTTTCTGTGATCAATTGTTTTGGGGCCCAATTGTTCTGGGCCCAGTTGTCTGTGCACCATATTATTTGTAACGCTTACATGCCTTTAAAAAAAATCATCTATTATTTACCTATCTATTATTTTTATTATCTACCTTCCTGTTATATGTCACCGATGATTTACAATGCGATGAAATTACCATGCGATGAATTTACACTGATCCCCTCAACACAGAGCGACCGAATCAACAGTTCCTGGCTGCGCATGCATGGGTATAATTAACATAATTACTTCTTAAGTTTAAGACACGCTAAATTAAGACACACTGAGTTCCTCTTTATGCCATAATGGAGGACAAACCTGGTAAGATAACATTTTGAAATAATTCACGATTTTGTATTAATGTACAGAGTGATCAAACCAAATGTAGACATATATTTATTGAAATAATAATGCAGTTAATAAAAGAAAAATAGGAAACTTCCAATGAAGGAAACAGAGAAAAGTCCAAAGAAAAATAATTTAAATTTATTTTTCAAAATATCCTCTCTTTGCCCTCAATAAACGCCTTTGTCTGTCATGCACTTGACTGCATGAGGCACGTATGGTTTCTTGGGATAGATCTTTCTAACAAGTGAATGATTTTGCCTCCAGAGCTTCAATAGTTTATTGATTAGAAGAACATTCATTCACTCTCTAAGATACTCCATATTGCAAATTCCATTGGGTATAAATCGGGAAGGAAGTCCAAAACCATGCCATATTCCCGTTACACCATTTCTGAAGAAGAAAGGCTATGTGTGACGTGACTTCGTCTTGTTGGAGAGTTATTCCATCTTGTCTAAACCAGGGTCATCAACCGGGCACCAATTCCTCCTTCGCATTTTCAGAAAAACATATTTATTGACTTTTTACCCCCCTTCAATGAAGACGAGAGTTTTTTCACCCGTTGAAGTTACCCCACTCCAAACCATCACCGAAATAGTTTCAGTCTCTGAAACATCAGCCTTGCATTCAGTGGGATGTCTTCTTTGTTCACTGCACTTTTGAGATCAATTTGATGATTATGTAAGGCCTGGACAGTGAATAACTTTTCATCTGTCTCCTGTGTGGTCTAGGGAAAATCCCCCGGAGGAAATAATCCCCCGAGAAAAAAAAAACGGAAAAAAATCCCCCGGAAAACATCCAACGAAGAAAGAATATCTCCACGTCAAAAATGGAATATGTAATATTTATTTTCATCCATTTTGTCCTAAAATACTTACGAAAAAGACAATATCAGAAAGAAAAGGTTCTAGGTAAATTGCTCGAAAGACAATTGCTCGAAAACAATTGCTCGAAAAACAATTGCTCGAATGAACAATTGCTCGAAAGAACAATTGCTCGAAATACAATTGCTCGAAAAACAATTGTTCGAACGAACAATTGCTCGAATGAACAATTGCTCGAATTATCAAATTGCTCGAATGAACAGAATTGCTCGAATTATAAAATTGCACAGTTTTCGATTTTATAAAAGTCAGTTATTCTTGAAGTGGAGCTGCACCTACCAATCCTTGTTTCTTTTTAGTAATTGATCATTAATCATTCTATAAATCATTTTAATTATTACTCATTCTGCATAATCCTTTTTTTAGACCGTTTGTGTCATCTCGTATGTAACATGTGAATTGGAATCATGTGGTGAATCACTACTATTCATGCTTTTTTTTATCATAAAACCCGAAAAAATTTTAGATTTATTTAAACTCTGCCATAACTTTGAGTTATTTCACCTATTGAGGTGCCACATGCAGATAGGCTAGTAATACATAAGTATTCGGGTTTTATGATAAAAAGAACATGAAACGTAGTGATTCACCACATGATTCCAATTCACATGTTACATACGAGATGACACAAACGGTCTAAACAAAAAGGTTATGCAGAATGAGTAATAATTAAAATCATTTATAGAATGATTAATGATCAGTTGCTAAAAAGAAACGAGGATTTGTAGGTGCAGCTCCACTTCATGAATAACTGACTTTTATAAAATCGAAAACTGTGCAATTTTATAATTCGAGCAATTTTGTTCATTCGAGCAATTTGATAATTCGAGCAATTTTGTTCATTCGAGCAATTTGATAATTCGAGCAATTGTTCATTCGAGCAATTGTTCGTTCGAGCAATTGTTTTTCGAGCAATTGTCTTTCGAGCAATTGTTTTCGAGTAATTTACCGGCTACCGAAAGAAAAGCATGTACACTACTTATACAGCGTGACACAATAAAAGAGGGATGAAAGTAAATGCTTATAACTCAAAAATTAGTAGACTTAGAAAGATGAAATAAAAACCACATGATAGAGTATATCTTCAAGATTTATTAAATTCATAACAAATGCTCAAAATGGGCTCCCTGCTGCTCATTACACAAATTCATAGGTTTCTCAAAATTCGCGATCATTGCACCCAGGATATCATGATTCCTTGATGAAATAACTTTTTGGATACTTCACAGTATTTTTAATGTTTTCAGTAGTATCTGGCTCTGTTCTGTAAACATTCTCCTTTATATACCCTCAAAAAATTAAGTGATTGGCTAAGGGAAATCCATACATTGAAGGATGATGTAGGTTCCAAATCGATTTATTAGCCAATTCTGTGCTCACAATGAGGTGTGACCATGTGAGATGTTGCTCCGTCTTGTTGAAACCTACGGTCAGGATGAATGTCCTTTGACAAAATTCAATCTTCTTTCTTTATCATTATTTGAGAGCTTTAGGTTTAATTCAAATGACGACAATTCTTTAAAAGTTGTCGAATGCTTTCTCGATTTATGCTCAGTTCTGCTTCCATCTTTCTTGCACTTTGTGAATCCTTGCATTTACTGTGGCCATGTTTTCTTCAGTTCTTGCATTCCGTTTAAGACCAGAATTTCCCTTTTTTTGGTTCAGTATAATCTCTTTGCCTCTCCATTTTTTTATCGCTCTACCCATCCTTTTAAGTTTTATATTTTCTCAAAATTGGTTTGTAATAGCTCTACTGACTATACTTCGAAATCCCATCAATGTAAACTGTTCGACAATGAAGATGCGTTGCTCATGAGTTTTCTGCATGATGAGGTGAATTACTGTTTTTATAAATTATATTTTAATTCCCGGTATAAAAGTGAAAAGAAACTACCTATGATATCGAATAAATCTTGAAGATATACGTACTCTATCATGTGGTTTTTATTTTATTTTTCTAAGTGCACTACTTTTTGAGTTATAAGCGTTTAGTTTCATCCCTATTATTTTGGGTCACGCTGGAGTATCAAATTACAACGGTTTGAATAAACAGATATAAAGTTTTAAAGCTGTAGCTATCTAACGTCACATGAAATATCAAAATTGTAAATACGACATACAAAACTTAAAGTTTTAATTGTATAGTAAGTCCTTGTTAGAACTATATTAGTCATATTTTTCTGCAATATTGCGCAGTTTAATCAAAAAATCTAATTATTTGCGATTCTTCAGAGGAGTGTTACCAGCACTAAGTTAGTCTTAGCAAAATTCCTGAAATTCATTACAAAAGACTGAATTAGAAGGTTTACCCATTTAAAATTATATAATAGCCATCTATACCCTCAAGTAATTGTGATATTCAATTAACCGTACATACATATAATTAATTAATTTATTAGGGGGTTTAACGTCTGCTTCGGAACCAAAGGCCATATCGCTGACGTCAAAAGGAAATTAAATACAAGGGACTGGAAGAAGCAGTCAGAGAGGAAAGTGGCTCCATGAACAAAGTCACTTACCACCGTCTGTGACAATGCTCATGGATGCAGAAAAGCTACTCCGTGAATACAGTCACTTACTAAGGAATGTGACGAAACGGGACACAAGCACTTGTGGCTGCACTCACGGATGGAAGAGGAAAATGAAGAGGTGATAGTAAATGAAGCCTACGAGCCTACCTAACACAAAATCTAAGACCTCGTAGTTGAAGAGCATAACTCTAGCGCTATTCTCTAAAACTGCAAGTAGCGATAAAAAAAATGATAAAACATGGTAAAAATGAAAAAAGACAATCCATAATCCAAATTACAACAGTTCGGGGCCCAAGGGACGCCACCCCCCTTCTCTTCCATTCACCACAGACAGCTTCAGGATAGAGCCCCTGGGGGCTACATACATATAACAAATATATATTATATATTCACAGTAGAAAGAAACTAATTAACTATTGAACTATAGACTCGTGAATATATAAAACTCGTGATATATAACCATCAATAGACAAATAAGATACAGAACTGTTCAAACGATGCCATTCAGTTAATATGTATTACCATTTGAATAAATGATGCAGCAATAAACTGATTTTAACAAAAAAAGTATTGAACATAAACCTGTGAAGGAAAAATTTCATATAATATTATATCCAAAATTTAAATTATTTAAATATTTGTCTTTATCTACTAGTCTTTATAGTCTACAGCTACTGTGACTACGGGGTACGGTCAAGAGCCCCCCCTCCCCGGTCATGAGCCCCCCCGGTCATGAGCCCCCCTAGGTCATAAAAATTTAAGCAGTATAATATTTAGTAGTGACTTCTGGATAGGATATTATTGATCAGGTCTTGTAGTTAAGGCTTGACTAGACGAGCCCCCCTCCCTGTTTTTTAATTCTTAGTTATCTAGTTAAACAAATAAAGAACACTTAGGTAGAAATAACTGAGAGTTGCTAATGTAGTTTGTTGTATCCGCTAGTTTGTTGTACTGCACACTTCATGATTGTTTAAAGACCTGGCAGGGGGGTTCGGGGGGGGGGGCACGCCCCCTGATATACAAATATACTATGTCTAATCAGTAATGAACTACAAAAGTGTCAATAAGGATTAAATAATATAGGTGAATAAGGATTTTAAAACAGGGGGGCTCGTGAACGGGGGGGGGCTCTTGACCGGGGGGGGGGGGGCTAATGGCCGGAGGGGCTCATGGCCGGGGGGGCTCT
>CANNZV010000940.1:143294-171802 GCA_947561585.1 Caprella mutica | reverse complement strand
CGGGGGGATATTTTCCACGGGGGATTATTTCCACTGGGGGAATTTTTTTCCGGATACCCTCCTGTGTTGGTAGTTGCGCGCCATCTCCAAGTTTCTCATTAAGAAGCTTGCTTCTCTCTCGAATCTTCTGGACTTGGCAGTCTGCGAGAGCAACTGGGCTTTGGTTTTCTTGTTGAGTGTACGGTTCAGATCAATTCTAACACATTTTGCACGGTACCATAGCCTACTCTGACTGATGAAACCAGTTTCCTTACGCTTGACTTGGGATTTTCCTGATTATTTTGATCAGTTTTAGCGTTCTTGCCGTACGATTTAGAGTACTTCACATCTTTTAAAGAGTCGAATCTGCTACTTTCAAGTGTTTGAGTGCTTGATTAGCACCAGATCTACAAACACAAGCTTCTTAAATTGAGTATATTTCAATGGGAGCCCTCCTGCCTGGTACAATTCTTGGATAGTTATTTATTGTGCTCAATATAAACTAATTCTATGATTAAACTAATTCTATTAAGTAAACTAATCAATCTGTCAATATGTATATTGTGAATCAATATATAGTAGCCACAAAAATGATTCCGCTTTTTCAAATACTGGTAAATCGTTAGCCAAAGGGCGAAAAAATTGTATCTTGGTCACTTTTTCTCCGCCTCTTATTGTACTACTATTAACGGGTAAAAACATTTTTGAACTGATGGACATAGTTCAAGAACAGGTAAGCAAAGAGCAAAGAGTGAGGGTGAATATTTTTTGTCATTGCGCGAAGGTTATTCTTAAACTTAACTCTGTGATTTTACTAACTAAGAAAATAAGAAATGTATTCAAGAAAGAGAAATATTTTAGTGGTAGATACTAGAGTATATTTAAACAAAAACTATTGCTCTGATACATGAACAAGATTCAAGAACCAAAATATTTTTAATTACACTAGAATAATCACCTAACCACCTATACAAACTTTGTAAAGACACTTATCCAATCAAAAAGAAACTGAAGCATAACACAAGCAAACAGACCTAAATTTTCAACCTTATTAAAAGAAAACAAAAATACCTTGGTGCCAGTGTGGTGCGAAGTCTATTTTAATTAGTTTCGGCTTTCAGCTGGTCAAGTTTACTTTTTGGGGCTTCTGGTCCCAAATCCAAAAATGTCTGGCATTGTCCAAGTATGGTAAGTCCCATGTATTTTGCATTTTTCTTCATTGGATTCGATCATTCGGTTTCAAATTGAAAATGTCTGGCATTGTCCGTTCATGGTACCTGGGCTAGTGCGTACAATTTTGCAATTGGTTTCCATATTATCCCTTTAGAGCTGATCTAGTTTACTTTTGGGGGTGATTCTTTGGGGGTGATTCTCCATTCATGATACCTTGCGTGGTGATGAACATTTTGCAATTGCTTTCATTCGTATCGCTTTTGAGCGGATTTATCTTACTTTGGGCCGTCACCGCTAAAAATGTTTGGCATTGTCCATCCATAATATATTGGGGTCTGAGACATTTTAGCGCAAGTTTCAAAATTATCGTTTTTGAGCTGATCTTGATCATCTTTTCCCCTCTTTCTAATGGCCGTCACAGCCACACCTACCTCCAGAAACTCGGAAGACTTTCATATTTATGTGTTGGAATGTATATACATCATCATGAAGTAAGTGAAAAAATTTGTTATGAGCATCCGGTTCATTACACGTAAGAATAAATTCTTTACTCATGAATAATTTTTTTTGTTAGTTAGTACAGTAGAACTCCTCTAGAATGTCGAGTCCTGAGAAAGGAAGGAGTCTCTGCCTCTATAGTGAACAAATTGTCAATAGTCTGCCATATAATGGCCATTACTTTTCTAAAACTGAAGGTTATTCATGACAGACTAAAGAAAATTTGTTATTTTATTATACAGGATTTAATTTCAAAGGAGCTCTACTGTACTGGCTGCTGATGCTATTCCTCTCCCGCACACCAACTCACTACTGCTAAATCATTCCCCAGTCAATGTGTACTGTTTAAACTAAATAAAGAACATTGATGCACTTCAATGACTGCAAAGATTACCAGCTGACAAGAAGTCCTACCTGGCACCTGCCGAGTCTGAGGTATCTGGTGAAGTTGTCCATGACCTGGTAGATGTAGATGTTGCCGTCACGAGACCCAACTGCCAGATACTGACCATCTGGTGAGAATTTCACCACCTGACAGATATAGAACATAACAGTTAATATTTTCACGTTGTCTGACGATTCTTTTGACGCTGTAGGTAACGGCCAAAACTTTTTTCAAATTCATCCAACCATATAATCATATTAGCTAATCACAAATGTCAACTAACCAAATGGTTACTAATTATAATAATAACATTAGGCGAACATACAAGTGAGGTAAAACAAATTGTGTTTACAATAATTGTAGATTTTTGAAGAATTTTTGTATCAATTTCAAACACTTTAAAAAAAAACTTTAAAAAAGAATAAGATTTTGGAGATCCGGAAATAATGATTTATATCAGGGGATTTAGAAAGGTAGTTATTGATCTTATAACTAACAATAAATTTGAAATACTCTTGATAGGAAATATGATTATTTCATAAGAAATTGCTATAACTTCAAATAATAATTCTATTTTTTATAACTACATCAGTGCAAGTAAAATGAGAGTGATGAGTGCTAACCTGTAAAGGCATTTCCCCATCCCTCTTCTCCTCCCTTAACTCCCTGGTGGTGGCATCCATTGCTGCCCAGTAGCCTGACACTCCCCCCACTACCACCACCAGTCCATTGGGGGAGAAACACCCGCACTGCACTTGCTCCTGAGAGATGAGAGGTAGAATTAAGAAGAAATTTCCACTGCACTCCCTACACTTTTTAATATATTAGTTTCATTGGGAATTGATCACTGCATTTTAGTTCGTAAATTAGCTCCATTTACTAGAAATAGTGATATAGGAACAGAAAAATAGACTATTTCAGTCTGTAATGTTTTTATAACATTATTTATTGGCTAGTCGGTGTGAGTAATTCTCTAAATCGAATAAGTATTTTTATTCATATTATGTTAACGGCAATTCAGATACAACGCCATCTATTTATCTTACGTCAACTCAAACTTATCTAATAGTTAGAGCTAACATGTATATACTATATATGACAATATACACATTTTAAAGTTTGTCCATCATACTATGTCGAAATATTACTCATATAAATTATTCTGATGTAATAAGTGACTCACAGCGAAATTAGTGACCCACACTTGAGAGTGAGAGAGAGAGTCCCAAAGAACACAGGACTTGTCGTAGCCACCTGAAGGAGATATGGAGACAGTTAGGGAGACATGGAGACAGTTAGGGAGACATGGAGACAGTTAGGGAGTCATGAACACAGTTAGAAAAACTGGGAGACATGGTGCCAGTTAAAGAGACATGGAGCCAGTTAAAGAGACATGGAGCCAGTTAAAGAGACATGGAGACAGTTAAAGAGACATGTAGACAGTTAAAGAGACATGGAGCCAGTTAAAGAGACAGTTAGGGAGACATGGAGACAGTTAGGGAGTCATGAACACAGTTAGAAAAATTTTGAGACAGTTAGGGAGACATGGAGCCAGTTAAAGAGACATGGAGCCAGTTAAAGAGACATGTAAACAGTTAGGGAGACATTGAGTCAATTATAGTCAATGAGAGGTAAAACAAATTAATTTTCTATTTAATGCATTAAGTGTTATTTTGGTGTTCCATAGCTCTGTTTATTACATTTTTCATACCACTAAAGTTCTTCTGATAATTATATTCTGAATTCATTAATTCATTCTTTATCTGTTACTAATTACCTGTTAAGAACTGTTGCTGAGAAGGGTGTGACGCCATGGCCCAAACCTCGTCAAAATGCCCCAGCATGATAGGCTGAAGCGACAATGAGAAGGAACCCGCCAAAAGGCAGTTCCTGGTGGTGCCTGAAAATACAATGGATTTACCAACACAGAAATTTGCCACAAAAAACATGTTGTAAAACTCTATATATAACTTTTTTTTTTTTTTTTTTTTTTTTTAAAGACAGTATTTTTCCATTAAAAGCAATAACTTACATCGCCTAATGTCATTATGCTGAATATAAGCTTTTTTCTCCTAATATTACGAGCGCCATACTCTTTTTTTATGGAATAAGTTAAAAAGACACGATGTAAAAAAGGCCATCATAAAATAAGTGCATAATATAATGTCCCTTAAACTCACCAATCACCAGTCTGCCTTTACCAGCTGTCACCACACGGGGGGAACCGTACTTATCTTGAATCTGAAACATCAACAAAGAAACAGACTTAGTGTGTTATAACATGTACCTACTTTCTACCTGATTAATAGTATTAGTTGCTACAGTTGGAATTATTAGTTATATTGAAATACAGAAATGTAAGGCAATGACAGAATGTTGATATAAGTCTTACCTTCAAAGAGTTACTGGTACGGTTGAGACTGGAGTCCCACTCTTGCACCTTGCCATCTTTACCGGCAGTGATGATAGTTCCGTTATTTTGCACCAGGATGGAGAACACAGAGCCTTCGTGAGCCCCTTTGACCCTGTGGGCGACAGTGTTCCCCCCTCGGTACCACATGCTCAGGGTACCATTGCTGTCACCGGAGAGAAGGTCTCCGGTGTTGAGGAATGCCAATGACGTCACATACTTAGGCTTCTCCCTTGTTTCGAAAACACCAAGACGCTTTGCTAGCATACCTGCAGAGAGAATATTGATGCAGCTCACATGGGTAAATATGTTAGAAATCAAAAACAGAATTACTGGTGATTCTTCGGAGAATAATTAATATGCAACCAGTATTATTATTGAGTTGTCGATAATTAGACATCATTGTTCCTTTTTTGCGCCTGTAGTGGGTTTCATATAAAAAGAAGATTTTTAATAATTTATAAATCATTGTTTATTCTCTTAATATAATGAATGGTTATAAGAAACATTACCTTATCAAGTAATGGTAATGCTACTAACATTTCCACGTGCAATTGTGGTGAAATTTGGGTACTATCGAGAAATAGGAGAACCTAGATCCTAGAAGTATACATCTCCCTCCTGATTCATATTGAGGTATTTCAAAATATGATTAATAAGTTGAATGTGTCTGTTGGTCTCATTTCACTCACCATTCTCATGCATCCAGAATGTGATGTGGTTCCTGCCACAAGTGATGATGGTGTGTCTATCCAGAGGAGAGAACTCTACCGTCAGTACCGGATCCGTGGAGCACTGGCAAGAAAAATAGGTAATGGTGCTTCTATCTAAAATTATTAATAAGATATAAATCAATGTATTGTAAAAATTGAAAGTGTATGTACTCATTATACATATATTTTACAACAAATGTACCACCATATCGAATTTATTTTTAGAATGCATTGTAAGAATTTTTCTTATTTTGAAAAGATTATCGAAGGTGTTCTTCAAATTTAAGTGAATCAAAATGTGCAATTTGAATTTTCTTAAAATCTAACTATTATTTATTCGTTCATCCGTTTAAGATATTGAAAGTCAAAGAAAAACAAACCTTGCTTTCCAGCAGTTTGTTGCCCCTTTCACCACGACTCCACTCCCACAGGCTGATGTTGTGGTCCGTGGCGTCATCCACTGCAACGAGTAGCGCCCCTCCGTCTGCGCGGCTGAAGGAGAGGCAAGACACGGAGCGTTCGAAGTCACTGATACCAAGAATGTGGAGGGTGTTCAGGGACACTGAGTCCCACACTCGGATGTGTGGCTGTGGGAACGAAGGGGATTACATGGAATGGGGAACGCTGTATTTAAATAAGAGAATGTACTTCATTTATTTTGAGAGCAGCAAATCCGATAAATTAAAGTAAAAAGCTGCGGAGAAGTGAGAGAAAAGAAGCAATCTACACTTTTAATAAATACATTTGAATAAATCATTGTTGATTTATGAAAAGAGTTAAGTAAATCGAGAGCATGAATTACTTCAAGGAAGATCATTGTTAATAAGCCGAGTGGATTGAAATTAACAGACATTGATGGCAAGAAACGATGAGCATGGACACTAGAGAATATTTAGAAATAACATGTAGAACACTACTCCATAACTATCAAAAGAACATTCGAATATTACTCGTTATAGATAAAGTTTCTAAATATTAATAATGTCATGGGGAGCTTGAATAATCAGGAGTACAGGTAGAGCTCGCTTTCATTACCAAAATAATGACTCAGACCATAGCTTACTTAATATACACGACCTGATTGGTTACATTTCTCTTCTTGAAATAGAAGGCAAGACTTTTTATTATATTTAATTATAAGGTGTATTATTTATTGAAAGCTTCAGTTAAGGTATTAAAGCACCTTATTATATATGTATTTTTAATAACTATATAATTTCCCAATTAACCTAACTAAAACATATAAACAAGAAATTGTTAAAATGAAAACAGTACAATGTATATTATCTATAACTTGAAAATTGAAACATAAGTCATTTTTGTTTCAACAAGCAACCATTTGAATGTCTCTTAATTATCTCGAAGGCCACCACTCTATCTTTCAAAGCAAATTCTGTAAGTCTTCCTTTTGTTTTTGAAACAATTATTAGTAGTTATTCTATCCACTCAAAATGAATTAACGCTTTGATGTGATTCACATAATTTTTTGTCTTAATCAAAGTCCTCAGAATTAACTCGCCAGCTTGTCTCTCGGGATCAAATGATGTCCGAATAAGTTTAGAGCTTACGTCTACATGAGAAAAACTCTGCCCAACACATCTCCAAATTCCTCAGAAGCAATAGTCAAACCACCTCGGGTGACGTCACAGCAAAAATGTTTAAGTTGTAGCCGAGTCATATTTTGAAATATTGTCCTTTCAAATCAAACGTCCTGGAGCTCAGTACGAGTAAATGAAGCCTCTTCTCCACAGATTCATACGAATCCGGATGGACACCAGAAGTGAGGATTGGAGAGGAGCTTATCAGAAGGGATGACAACCAGAGGTTACTTGGGGTCGCATGTGACAGAAGATTCACTTTCGGAAGACACGTGGAGGAGGTAACGGAGATGAGGAGCAGGAACGGGTTATTGAACAGGGTGGCAGGAACAAGCTGCGGCTGACTGAAGGAGGATACCATGAAAATTTAGATTGACACAGTGAAGCGTGGGAGAATACGCCAGTACATCATGGGCACCATGGCTCTCCAAAACTAACCTGGAGAATGTGGAAAGGGCTCTACTGTATGCGGAGTAGGAGAGCGCCCAAATGAGTAGAAATTCGCATGAGACCTTCACGTAGGGAATGGAATAGCAGGAGAGAAGATGATGGAAGGGGCTTGTCCTGGAGGTGTGACTCACAAGAGGAGAGGCTTATGGAGGTGTTGAACCTGTGTGGACGGCTGGACAAGAGGGTATACACGGACGAAATAGCGGAGGGGAAGTGAATTTGGGGTGGGGCGGAGATGGTGTGGTGGTGAGACTGAGAGAGGTAACGTACCAGCGGGTGCTTGGTACATCAGTTTTAGTACGGATAAGAAGATGATGAGCGAAACGATGTGAAGGCTGCTGGATGAGGATTCGAGTGGAGTGATGGTGGTCACCGGCAGTAGATTCTTAGTGGATACTTTGCAGGAGGACAATGGGGAACCGGAGCCGAGACAGAGCAGGAAGAAGCTTTTTGGAGTTGGAAGATGATGGTAAGGTGGTACAACTGGTATGTGTACCGGAACATAGTAGACTGCAGGGAGGGAGGAGAGATGTATCAGAGGCAGGTGAAGTTGGACGGAAGCACGAAAGGAGCAGTGATAAGGGAAAGAAGAGCGGGGGTGCAGCACGTTAATACCAGGAGGGACTGAGGGAGAATATGGAGCAGAATCTGACTAGAGAAGGGAAGGGTGGACCTGCTCAGATTCCGATCAGGACACCGCCCTGACATAAGGAGATGGAGGAGTATGGTGCGATTGGAGGCGACGGCGCAGTGTAGGTTTTGCGGGGAGGAGGAAGGGAGCAGTGAACATCTGTGGATGCGGTGCCCGCCACTTGAGGATGGATTGATTTGGGAAAAGTTTTGGGGAGCTATTGGATGGAGGACCTTCCACGCCAACAAAATAACTACCACAACAACAACATCATCATCCAACGACATATTTCTACATTATCACAACGATGTTCCCAGCGACATAGTCCGATTCTTCTTCTTCTCAAGTTTAATAGATCCTCTGACATTCAGCACCATTTCCTTGAATTTTGTCAACAATTTTTCAACCTCTAAATCATTATGTTGATCAATCTTCACATTATCATCAATATAAAAGCCTTCTTGAACAAAACTGCTGATTTTAAAATCTTATCTGATGTATTTACATCTTTTAATGACCCCAGAAATCTTCCTCTGCTCATCTGACGATACTGTCTAATGTGTCCATATCTAGTATCTACGCTCTAGGGTATCACTTTGAAATCTGGCAGTTAGAACGAAGTTAAAACCATTCGATAGAAGATTTTCAATGAGTGCTGATGACATAGTAGTGTCGTTACAGTGCGTGACTAATTTGACACGACAATAAAACTTTTCACTATTTTTAAATTTTGCGTCGTTCTAATCCTTCGTCGCAGAAACTGTGGAACCTATATTGATATCCTTTCTGTTGATAAATTTAATCCATATGTTCCGTAGGTTTCATCTTTTGGCAGACCGAAAACTGGTCGACTATCATGACCTGGGAAATTGATGAAGTATCCCCGAGAAGTGCATTTGTTGACCATCTTGAATATCTCATTTGATGTGTTTTAATTATTCATCCAGTGCCGTTCCAATTTTCATCATCAAAATAAAACCTAAGAAAATTGAAACGGAATCTATGATACGTAAGTCAATATGTGATCCTTAATTAATACTGTATAATAAAAAGCCTTGCCTTCTATTTCAAGAAGAGAAATGTAACAAATCAGGTCTTGTATATTAAGTAAGCCATGCTCAGACTTATTACAAATGGTAATAACTCGAAGTTATTATATAATAGTAACCCCATAAAAAGTTCATTTTCTATGAGTTAAAATAAAAGTAAATGGTCTTGGGGGCTCAAACTTGGGTTCGTTTGTTGTCAGAATTAGTTGATGAAAACTTTGTGGTGAAAGTTCAAAGTAGCGAATAAAATAAAAGTATTAAAATTCAACCATTGCATTAACTCTCACTCAGTATTTACTTTGGTACTTTGATTTATATAATTGTGTTTTTTATATAATTGTGTTTTATTTTATAATTTTATGTACTGTAAAATAATTTTGGCAGTAGGGTAAGTTCCGAGTTATCGGATGGTTTCACACTTTTGGACAAATAAGAAAATATACAATAATTGAACAGTTACCCGAGGCTTACCTGTAAGGTGAAGATTGATTTCAATTACTTCGGAAGCCAGTATTGTTCATTTTTCTGGAGTGTTCCAGGGGTGCCAACTTATGAGATGTCCACCTGCATCGGCCGTTAACTTAAGCATTCAGTATTCAAAGATCGAATCTTTTGTTGTGTATTTCTGAAGTGTTCGGACGGGAGCGCTCCGGGCGGGAAAGAACACTCCAGAAAAATGAACAAGAATGGCCTCCGAAGTAATTGAAGTCACCCTTCACCTTACAGGTAAGCCTCGGGTAACTGTTCAATTACTTATCGCCATTCTTGTACATTCTGGAGTGTTCCAGAGGTGCCAACTTATAAGATTTTAAAGAACGCAGCAAAAGATGAGACCAACCAATTTCCAAGTACGAATTTAAGATAAGAGCATTAGAAAATTGTAACGTTGGCCCAGCCTGCGACCTTCAATATCGTCAATGATTATATTATGGTTTAAGAAAGAACAGGCGACTGCTGCACAAGTGCAGAGATTAAAATTAGCTATGACGATTCCTGCCTCTTCCATAATTACTTCAATCCGTCTACCTATATTAGAAATAGATATGTACTGTTTGTATGATTTCCGGAAACTTACAGAGTTGATTAGACTCTCCACGAAATCTAATCCATGTACTCTTTGAAGGTTAAATTTAGATAAAATTTGAATTGACGTTAAAATACCTCATTTAATCAGGAATTCATTATTCCCCACACGTGGTGTATAAAGTAATTGAAATATTTTCTTTCATGATACAAAATCTTTATACATCCATAACTTTGAAAGTTGGGACTTGATGTATAGATCGTTGAGCTTGTAACATATCTCATTAATTAATAGGTTGAAATTCTAAAAGCAATACCTTCAAGAGAGATTCAGAAATGAAAATTCAGATAAATGTTGACAAAACTAATTATATAGTCTACTCATATCGAAGTAACTTTCAACTGCAAAATCCTATTATGATCAATACAAGTGAAATTAATCCTACTAACAATGATAAACTCTTGAGTGTGTTTCATCAGTGGTAGCTAAGTACAATACTTAGAGAATTATGGTTTATGCTCACTAAACTGATTGAAAAGATTCATATTCAACTGGAAATCCATATTATCAGAGATTATATAAACTCAGCGTTGAAGGCCACGTTTTCCACCCTTCTGATGATGAATAGAAATATTTTTACTCGAAAGCTTGAAACCAAAAATACCTTCAACGCTTACGAAACAAAAGTAATGAAAGAGTGTCTAAATACTTTAAGCTGCATAATCATCGTCAATTTCCATTCTTTTTGAAAGTAACCATTCACAATTTTTGAGAATATTAATTTCAAGACGTTCTAAAATTATAAGGAATAAACCTCCCTATTAAACTGCTGGAAGGCAGAGTCAACAGATCGATACAAATAAAAACGTGACAATGAATAGAATTTCGCTCAAATTTGTTGCATCAATTAAAAATCATTTCTTTCTAATGATCTGGAATAAATAAAATAAATTTTCTTTCATTACTAATAACAACAGGGCTCTCTCTCTCTCTCTCTCTCTCTCTCTGCAACAGTCCATTCATATACGAATTCATCTATCAATAAAGTAAATTAAATAATACGTAGACCAGTAACTTTCAGTTCTTAAGCACGGTCTCGAAATACCTGCTTTGAACTAACTAACTAGATTTACCCTAGTCACGAACTTCTAGGGTTTGTCTTCGATCCTAGCAGGGGGGTATCGAAATTCCCCTTTCTATATATCTCTGAATCAGAGAAAATTTCACGATGTGAAATTATTGAAAAGAGACTATAGGCATATAACCTATAACTAGTTAGTAGTTTACTGGCTCACTTAGAAACTATCAGCAAGTATTCAAGTACTAGGCAAGATAGGTAATTTTTTTTAATTTATAATAACGGGCAAAAGTGGCTAAAATTGTATATCCTATAGAACTAAAAGAAAAGCTATAATAAAAACACTTATCTGTATACGAGAACATTTAGGCTTGAATGAAACCCGAATTTAATCGATCACAAACACTGTACGTGCACAACTAGACTTTAAGCCTATGGCAGCAGGAAAAAACACACACATGTAAACTCGCCGAATACAAATGGCGAACTGAATGCTAAGTTAACGGCCGATGAAGGTGGACATCTCATAAGTTGGTACCTCTGGAACACTCCAGAATGAACAAGAATGGCGATAAGTAATTATTATTTAACTTTTAGTTTAAATGGTATTCATGATTTCATCAGGTGATTCAGGTGAATACAAGCTAAGTTGAGACCTCAAAATTATTCTTTTATTCTAACTCATAGAAAATGAAATGTTTAAGAAGTTACCATTATGCAATAACTTCAAGACATGTCCCGCAATTATTAGATCTTTCATAAAAGCGGGTCTGCCTGTAGTTCATTCTCATGCTTTGATGTATTAGCGATGCATCACTTATTTAACACATTGAACATCTCCAGACAATAAAGAGCAGGTGACATCGTTAAAAGAACAGTTTCTTTGCATCGCGTGCAGACTGTGTATTTTTATTCATTTCAAGAAGGTAAAACACAGTTCACACGGTCAAACTACTGACATGGTTAGACTATCAAGAACATGCCCTTATGATCTATAAAGCATTGCTCAGTCACTGCGTTTAGTTTGCACATACATACATACCCATCTCTCAGCAGAGGGGTGAGTGACGTCATAAGGGGGATTTAGTCGCCAGGACTGGGGGGAGTATTGAAATAAATATACTTTGCAAACGAACTCTCACCAAAGGTTAAAAAATTGTTTAATTTGAAATAAAGTTAGCTACATAGCTGGAGATAAGCAATATACATGCTAATATTTCAGTCAAAATTAGAAGAAAAAAATTGAAATAACCGAATGTTGCAATGAATTAGCTCTAATTATTCTGTTCTTGACTTTATAACATGAATATTATATCCATTCAATTCTATGGATTTTTCTCAGATCAAAAGAATACATATCCATGGTTGATATGCACAGTTAATAGATGTGTACTTATAGAGTTTGGACAAAATGATTAGGACACTACATTTACGTTGTTCTTTCTACTTATTTTCCATCGAATGATATTGTTAAAATGTGTGACCTAACTGATTTTAAAAAGGGTAAATTGTTGGTGCTCGCATGTCAGGAATTTCGATCACCAAAACCGCTGGGTTTTTCCGAGAGCTTTCATATCGAAGACGATGACACAATTCGAAAAACAGGGAAAGACCTCCAACAATCGGAAGCAACGCTGGTCGGTCTTCCTAGCTCTCTGATAGAGATTAGCGATAATAAAATTGCAATTTGAAGAAAACCCAGCAAGCTATGGCAACTTGGGTGTGTGCAGAGCATAAGCAATTTAGTTTCTACCAAAACCGTTTGTCATGAGCTACATAAAGCTGGATACCATGGAAAAGCCGTAATCAGGAAATCTCTGCTTTCTTCTCGAAACGTTGAGAAGTGGATGATGGATGGGGTTCCGAGACCACCAAACCTGATCTCAGTGAAAAAGTAAAACAAGTCCAGTTTTAAGTATCCTTCCGACTTCGTGGCGAGTCTACATGTGGAGACAGTTAGAATAAGCTTTCAACTCGGACTGTCTTCTTGCCACGGTGAAGTACGAAAGAATCTCAGTAATAGTCTGAACAACCAATTGTTGCCCTACATGGTAGGATCAAAAGCAAAGATTACCTGAACATATTGGCGACCAGGTACATTCAATGTGCCAAACTATGTTGTAGACAAGACGATAATACTCTTATCTACATTGCCCATATCGTTAACAACTGGTATGAAGAGCATGAAACTGAGCTGGAACTCATAGAATGGCTCGCCCAATCTTCAGATCTTAATATCATTGAGCATTTGTGATGTATTTTCGAGCGACAAGTAAGGAATAGCTACCATCTTGAGGAGATGGAGCAGGTTTTGCATGAAGAGCGGATGAAATTTCCGATGCAAGAAGCTTCATGATTCTATTCCGAGAAGTATTAAAGACTAAATAAAGCTTCTCCAATTATAATAAGTGTTCCAATTATTTCAACCAATCCCTGTAGGACCGTAGGTATTATTCTATATCCTTGGAAGGTATGCCCAGTTAAGAGGTGTGTACCTAGGTGTTATCCCATTTCCTCGTTAGGTAAACACAGTTAAGAGGTGTGTACCTAGGTGTTATCCCATTTCCTTTTTAGGTAAACAGAGTTAAGAGGTGTGTACTTAGGTGTTATCCCATTTCCTTGTTAGTTAAACACAGTTAAGAGGTGTGTACCTAGGTGTTATCCTATTTCCTTGCTAGGTAAAGACAGTTATGAGGTGTGTACCTAGGTGTTATCCCATTTCCTTGTTAGTTAAACACAGTTAAGAGGTGTGTACCTAGGTGTTATCCCATTTCCTTGCTAGGTAAAGACAGTTATGAGGATGTACCTAGGTGTTATCCCAATTCCTTGCTAGGTAAAGACAGTTATGAGGTGTGTACCTAGGTGTTATCCCATTTCCTTGGTAGGTATGCACAGTTTAGAGGTGTGTACGTACCTAGGTGTTATCCCATTTCCTTGTTAGGTAAACACAGTTAAGAGGTGTGTACCTAGGTGTTATCCCATTTCCTTGTTAGGTAAAGACAGTTATGAGGTGTGCACCTAGGTGTTATCCCATTTCCTTGGTAGGTATACACAGTTTAGAGGTGTGTACCTAGGTGTTATCCCATTTCCTTGTTAGGTAAAGACAGTTATGAGGTGTGCACCTAGGTGTTATCCCATTTCCTTGGTAGGTATACACAGTTTAGAGGTGTGTACCTAGGTGTTATCCCATTTCCTTGTTAGGTAAAGACAGTTATGAGGTGTGCACCTAGGTGTTATCCCATTTCCTTGGTAGGTATACACAGTTTAGAGGTGTGTACCTAGGTGTTATCCCATTTCCTTGGTAGGTATGCACAGTTTAGATTTTGTTCTATTATTTGTCAGACTCTACTGATACTCACTCTTGTGTCTGGTCGATTGTTGCCTGCTGTCTGTCCAGTAGCTACCAGGATGCGATTAGGATGGACAGAAAGACTGAGGAGGAAAAGATTGATATAGAATTATTTAGAATGTATTCAATTCTAATTTAGGGAATTAATGTATTAACATAAAAAAAATATTACGACATACTTCTTAATAATGAAAGCAGAATGTTGTCTATAGTCAATACATTTATTTGAAAAGAAAATTTAGAAGATGCCAATGACCCAAAATTAAAATTAAATTCATAAAAGCTGAGCACATATTGAAAGAAACAAACCACAAGTTGCAAAATGTAAATGTACCTGATAATAATCTCCTTGTATTTAATATAAAATGCAATGGTGAAGTGGCGACGAAGTTCTATTTAAAAGAGAACTATGGATATTATCCCAATAAAGAACAAAAGTTTGTATCATATCAAGTTGCATAATTGTTATTTCTAAGACAGAACACTACCATCTCTACTATGTATATAACACTATATGAACAGCATACAAGATATCTACAATTACTTCCAAACAAACACATGAAATCAAACCAAAACTTCAAATTTTGAACACATTGCTCCAGAGATTGCAAGCCCCTAGTCTCACCACTTGATGTCGTCTGTGTGTCCCGTGTAGTGCCTCTGCATTTGATCCTCTGGATTGTAAAGCACTGCCACAGCCGCTACGAAGTACACCAACTCCCCTGTCGGAAGGTGCTGCAAGTTGTTACGACAGTCGCGACCTCTGTTGGTCGAGAGAAAAGTTACAGTTACGTTATTACAATATGAAGAGATATGGTGATACAATTCTAGTTAATAAGGCATAGTTGTGTACATAACATTGACAATGTATTTGTTATTGTGATGAGATCTAGTCTTGGTCATGGTATTCTAACTAGTACTGTGACACATTATGAGACATGTTTCGATGTACGAAGTTTTTTACTTGGATTAGTGAGAAAATTACCTGTAACCGTACACCCAATCCAGGTCTAGCCTGAAGTCAGGAGTTGGGGTAGGGGTGGTGGGGGTGTAGGTGTCCCTTAGATGTGAAGGAACGTACAGAGTCACGGGTCTGCCCCTAATGTACACTCTGACCACTCCTTCGTCAGGCAGGTACTGAGGTTCACGACGACTGCAAATACACACAGATGCATTACACAATAAATTTAGAAAATTAATGACATAGTTCTGATTATAAAAAGTAATCAAAATAACTTTGTCTTTTCTTATGACAGCTAAGCTATATAGTATACCATTGAATTAAATATTGTATGCGTTTCTAAACTAGATTGAGTTGAAATATCTTTAAAATTGTGTGTTTCGATTAAAATCTAGAGTACTAACCAGAATAAACTTGAAGACAAAATACATTACAGTATATTCATATCTAATTTAAGCAATATTTCACTGCATGTGTTACTGACCAGTAAGTGTTAAAAGTCTCACAGTGCAAATTTTTCTTTATTTCAATCAATACAGCTAATGTTTCACTATTTTGTTGTAAACCATATGAAATCTGATAGCATGTATTTGTTTCAATATGCTTTTAAAGTTTTTCATAAGCAATACAGTAGGTACAATTATCCATTTCACTTCCGATTCACTATTTTTGAGTCAAAAGAAAATGGTTGAACAGGCTTCTTTCGATTCTGGTCGTGAAGCAACAGTTCATTCCACATATTTCTAACAAAACACAAAAATGTATGGGGTCAAAATCAAACTTTAGAATGCAGTTAAAATTTAAAAATGACAAGCACCAAGAATGCAACTTTTATTCATAAAATTCTAATTGAAAATCAAAACAAAAAGCGAACAATCTTTTTCTTTAGTGTCAGATTAGTCTTTACCCTAAGGATCTCCAAAAATTTAAAAACAATTAAAAAAAAACCATTTAACGCTATTTCAGATTAATTGTTTGTTAAATTTATTAGTTCTATAATATTAATTAATAAAGTCATTTATCTCCAGTTCCTAAATAATTTACTTTTGTCGGTTGGAAGGCACGGAGGTGAAACCTGAACTGTGACGTAAATTAGCGAGATTGTGAAGAGATCCGCCATTCTGTTTTCTGAAAAAGAATTAAAACATCAATGAGTGAAATGCTGGAATATAAACTCGAAATTTAGTCTTTTGGCGTTGGCAATATATGACCTTTTGAGGTTTTAATATAAAATTTATCTGTATCTAACCAACAGCGCAATTTATTTTGGCCGAATTTTAAGACATCGGATTTTTGTGCCTAGGACTCTAGGCTGATTTCCGAATGCGGGTTTGTCGAATCCGAAATTTGCCGAAAACGGATTTACCGAAATAAGGATTAGCCGAAAGACTTATTTACCGAAAGACTTATTTACCGAATTTGTCGAAATCAAATTTAATTTAATTAAACATAACATTCTTTGGGAGTTCGTAAAGTTAATATTCCGCTAATTCCGTATCATTCCGTTATTTTCATATATTTCATTGTAATTTATATATTGAATATTAATTTGTTTATAGCATTACTAATAAAGAGTTGATAGAAACCAATGTTTTTAACTCAAACAAGTTTATTCATGTAAGTGATACAATCATTGAAGCCTGAGGTATATTGGGAAGATATATATATATTTGTTTTCGACAAATTTGGGTTACGTCAAATTTGTATTCAGAGAAACGGGTTAGGCGAATTAGTTTTCGATAAATTTGGTTTCGATAAACCCACCGAAAACCCGGTTTTGGGCCGAATTTTGAATAGCAATTAACCTATTGCTATTCAGTATTCACCCTTGTGTGGGTACAATGCGTCCTTTTACTTCTTAGCTTCGTAAAATGATTAGTGAACAGCTAAAGGGTCTTTTAGACGTGAGATATACTGTATAAGCAACATGGTATATATCTACATGTCACATAAATGTTTATGTATACGGCAAGCAATCTGTTTAGGCGAGAATACGGTGCGTGACAACTTTAATGTCGCATAAACAGCTGTATATAGTTTAAATTACTTGATATTAGCTTTTCAAATGATTTGAGGATAGGAACTTCGAGGGATAACCTTAAATAGTAGGTAGTTTTACTTGGATAAAAATGAAGAGTAGAAGCTTATTTAATCCCAAGTTGTTTTAATACGAGAAATATGTCCAACCATCTTGGTGCACAGCGTAGCAACGACGCACTCCTCTCCCACAGGCAGCCAATAAAACACTGAGAAGTGAGGATAGGATGTATGTATACATTTGTCTCAGCAGTGTCGCGCGACTCCAACTTGTATAGGGAAAATCGTGCGATGTCGCTGGAAAAATGTGACTCTTACACACGGGCTGATACAAATTGTGCCTGATTCAAATGGCCGCGCGACATTGTGAAAATGTATCACGTCTAACAGGGCTATAAGTTTCTGTTATTTGAGAGGTAAACTCTCTATACTAAGACCAAAATGAAAATCGCACATTCCCAAAATTCTAAAAATAAAGAATTAATATCAACAACAAAAAAAATTAACAAATTGAAATTCTTTGTTAACAAACTGACGGATTTTCTCTTCTACTGCAAGACAAATGATTAGATAGTATTAGTGAAATTATTTTTCATAAAATTTCCTTGGACATAACCATCTTTTAACCAACACATGCCAGTCTACTTGCAGTGTCTCATATTTACCTCTTCGTGGACTCTATGAAGTTCAGCCTCACGCATTCACTAGCCATGGTAACTCAGAGATTTTAGTCTCCTTGTTTATAATAAAAAATAGTGTTTAAGAAAAATTCATTAACATCAACGCAAAACATTTAAACAACGAATGCATCAAATATTGAATTAGTTAGAATTAGTAAGGGAAAAGTTAATAGTTTTATACAATTATTGTATTGATTTTGATTAGCGGCACTTCTTATATTTAACATCAAGATGGAGATTAATTCCTACCCTATTTATTAATTAAAAACGAATATTTTTGAGCAAAAGACACGAGTGTAGAAGGCAATGAAGAATAAGAACTGAAACAAAGACTGTAGCACAGTAATGTGTGTGCTAATGCTAACACAATAGTTAACACCCTGACTAACTTATCTCTTATTTGTTAAATGCATCAAAGTGTTAACATTAACAACATTGTAGACATGGCATGCTATACAACACCACATTGCTTGTTAACTTACAGGAACAGTGTGTCAGATGAAATGAAAGGTAAATAGAAATAAGGAGGCACTCGCCTATTTTTATTGAGCAACAAATGAATAGTGACTTAAATTAATTAATAAATAATTTATGAGAAAAGGGATAGCAATAACGTTATAATCGCTTCGTTTCTGTTACGTTTAATGTAACTGAATAATGTGCTATTACTCTCCTATTTATACAGTATGGACCACAAAAATGTTTCCGCTTTTTCCAATACTTCTAAATCGTTTCCCAATGGATGAAAAAACTGGTTAATCACACCAGTGAAAATGATCATTAAAAAGTAACAATATAAAAAGTCAAAAGATTCTATTTTCAGAAATGGCCATTCGTTAAATACTTCGTACCCATGAAGAAATAACTCTGACAATATCCTGAGACAATTGGACAATATTTAGAAGTAGCTCAAGTTAAATTTTGAAACTTTATCCTAATAGACAAAAATGCAAATATTCATCGTTCGGTAATTTATTTCGAAGTTTAAATGTTAAGCAAGTTAATATTAATTGCTTTTTAAAATGAAACTGCAGTATATGCTCTTACAACAATGGTCGGGAAAGGTTTGGAGGTGGTCAACTGACAGAGACAACTCATTCAATGTTTTTGTTTTTTGCTTATAAGTTGTTTGGATTTTAGTACAAAATCTTCTGTGGTCAAAATCTCTCCATGTAAAAAAAGCAATGATACCCCCAGTCTTAAAACCCTGTACAATAGTCCCCCTCATCCCCATCAAAAACCTGGTCAAAAAATATCATATAAAATGTGTAGAAAAAAAGTTTTCGGTCAAAATCTATTTTTCACCACTTTTAATCGAAGTCAAAATATCGAATATAAAATTAAATTAAAAAAACAATAAGTACTATATGGCATCATCTCACAGTTAATACTGCTGTTGCGTTGGTGATAGTGAAGAAAATCAGCTTAAGATTGAAAAAAAAATACCTCAACTTTTATAAGGCGTTCGTACAATCTTTCCTTCTGCTGTTCTATCACATGTGAAGTGAAAATTAAACTGCTTGTGAACTCAACAAAAGGTTTAATTTACTACAGTGAAAATGAAATTTACCTAGTATTATATAAAATAATAATAAATGACTAATATCAATAACTAACAAACCTAAACCGTAAAGTGGGGTGGAATTTAACGGGGTGGAATATACCAGTAACCGAAAAAACTGTATCTTGGTCTCTTTTTATCCGCCTCTTATTGTACTATTAACAGGTAAAACAAATTTGAACTGATGGATATAGTTTATAAACAGGTAAACAAAAAGTGAGGGTGATTATTTTTGTTATTGCGCGAAGGTTATTCTTAGAGCTAACTCTGTGACTTGATTATTAAAAGGCAGTGAATAAAAGAAATAAAAACTATAATGGTAGACATTTTAATACAGGGTGCTTACACTTGTTCCTTAAAAACTATTTGGAAATAGAAAAACTTCAGTGACATTTTGATCTCATTGAAGTTTTCACTATGAATATTCGTTCTTCGCTTGTTTATTGCATGGCAAAGGCCCGCTTCACAATTGCATTTTTAACAGAGCGGAAAAAAAGCTCTTCTTAAAATTTTTTCACACATACGTTTTTTTATAACTGAAGTAAAGATTTAATTTAATTCTTCCATCAGCGATAAAAAAAGGCAAGTGTAAACACATTTTAAGAAGAACTTTTTCCGTGGTGTTAATGCAATTGTGAAGGGAGCCTTAACCATGCAATGAACAACCGAAGAAGGAATATTCATTGTCAAAACTTCAATAAGATCAAAATGTCACTGAAGTTTTTCTATTTCCAAATAGTTTCTAAGGAATAAGTGTAAGCACCCTGTATTAAAATGTCTACCATTATAGTTTTTATTTCTTTTATTCACTGCCTTTTAATAATCAAGTCACAGAGTTAGCTCTAAGAATGACCTTCGCGCGATAACAAAAATAATCTAACTCACTCTTTGCTTACCTCTTCTTAAACTATGTGCATCAGTTCAAAATGATTTATACTTGTTAATAGTACAATAAGAGGCGAAGAAAAAGAGACCAAGATAAAGTTTTTTCGTCCATTGACTAATGATTTACAAGTCTTTGAAAAAGCGGAAACAATTTTGTAGCCCATACTGTACAGTGTATATATTATGTAAAGGTGTTCCAAATATTTCGTTCAATTATTTTAGTTATTTCAACGAGAGAAACTATACGACAATTGAGACTCGATAGCTTGTTTCTATAATGCTAACTGCATTTGACTTTTTTCTTTTAAATCCTCTACACTCTACAGGGCAATCAGTCTGCTGACACTCTACTCGCGGTCACGTCACATAATACACTAAATAAGGATACAGGGTAGGTACCTTATTACCGGAAAAAAAATGTACGTAAATACGCATTGACTTTTAGAACTTTTGTTCCTTTATCAAAGCTAAGAAAATACTTGAAATCCACATTAACAATTTCATATAGACTTCATAAATTGCTGCAACTTAGCAAATATTTAAATCTTATTCACTTTTTCGGATTTCCTTATTTTGATGTGTGATTTAATTCTCAGTTACGTAAAGTGAGACAAATACTTTTAGTGAGTTGTTAGGAGGTAAGACATGAAACACCTTATAGAGGGAACACTTATAAGGGCACAGACTATAGGCAGCACGCAAGGGTCTTTTCGAGGGGTAATCACACAGCACTGTCGCCTTAGAGGCACTGGGAGATAGACTGCTGATTTAAAGGACGCTATAATAGGGACAGGTGATTTAAGGCAGTTTAGGGCAGATTATCTCTTTGCTAATCTCAATAGTGGAGAATGAAACTTAGATTTATACTGGATAATTATAATAACAACACAATCGGATCTTTATATAAAAAAGTATGTTTCTACATATCCAAATAGCGTACATACTTTTTTAATATCGCAGTTAAAGGAAGGCCCACCCCACTCTCCCTTACCTCTTATTATGGGGTACATCTGAGAGACTAAAGAGTGCTTTTTCTCCTAAAAATCACCGACAATCTGACCCCTGACCTTCTCGTTTAAAGGAAAAAATCGACAAAAGACATAAAGTCATTTGAAGATATTAGGTAACGTAAAAACTTACCAAATAAAGTACCGAGGGAAAAATTCAATAAGTAATACTTGATGAAACGAATAAAAATGGAGAGAACACAATGAATAAATGTCCACTCCACTAACTGCTGTTACCTCCACTAACTGCTGTCACCTCTACTAACTGCTGTCACCTCCACTAACTGCTGTCACCTCTACTAACTGCTGTCACCTCTACTAACTGCTGTCACCTCCACTAACTGTTGTCACCTCCACTAACTGCTGTCACCTCCACTAACTGCTGTCACCTCCACTAACTGCAGTCACCTCCACTAACTGCTGTCACCTCCACTAACTGCTGTCACCTCCACTAACTGCTGTCACCTCCACTAACTGCTGTCACCTCCACTAACTGCTGTCACCTCCACTAACTGCTATCCACTCCACTAACTGCTGTCCACTCTACTAACTGCTGTCACCTCCACTAACTGCTGTCCACTCCACTAACTGCTGTCCACTCCACTAACTGCTGTCACCTCTACTAACTGCTGTCACCTCCACTAACTGCTGTTACCTCTACTAACTGCTGTCACCTCTACTAACTGCTGTCACCTCCACTAACTGTTGTCACCTCCACTAACTGCTGTCACCTCCACTAACTGCTGTCACCTCCACTAACTGCAGTCACCTCCACTAACTGCTGTCACCTCTACTAACTGCTGTCACCTCCACTAACTGCTGTCACCTCCACTAACTGCTGTCACCTCCACTAACTGCTGTCACCTCCACTAACTGCTGTCCACTCCACTAACTGCTGTCCACTCCAATAACTGCTGTCCACTCCACTAACTGCTGTCACCTCCACTAACTGCTGTCCACTCCACTAACTGCTGTCACCTTCACTAACTGCTGTCACCTTCACTAACTGCTGTCACCTCCACTAACTGCTGTCACCTTCACTAACTGCTGTCACCTTCACTAACTGCTGTCACCTCCACTAACTGCTGTCACCTCCACAAACTGCTGTCACCTCCACTAACTGCTGTCACCTCCACTAACTGCTGTCACCTCCACTAACTGCTGTCACCTCCACTAACTGCTGTCACCTCCACTAACTGCAGTCACCTCCACTAACTGCTGTCACCTCTACTAACTGCTGTCACCTCTACTAACTGCTGTCACCTCCACTAACTGCTGTCACCTCCACTAACTGCTGTCACCTCCACTAACTGCTGTCCACTCCACTAACTGCTGTCACCTTCACTAACTGCTGTCACCTCCACTAACTGCTGTCACCTTCACTAACTGCTGTCACCTCCACTAACTGCTGTCACCTCTACTAACTGCTGTCACCTCTACTAACTGCTGTCACCTCTACTAACTGCTGTCACCTCTACTAACTGCTGTCACCTCTACTAACTGCTGTCACCTCTACTAACTGCTGTCACCTCCACTAACTGCTGTCACCTCTACTAACTCCTGTCACCTCTACTAACTCCTGTCACTTCCACTAACTGCTGTCACCTCCACTAACTGCTGTCTCCTCCACTAACTGCTGTCACCTCTACTAACTGCTGTCACCTCTACTAACTGCTGTCACCTCTACTAACTGCTGTCACCTCTACTAACTGCTGTCACCTCTACTAACTGCTGTCACTTCCACTAACTGCTGTCACCTCCACTAACTGCTGTCACCTCTACTAACTGCTGTCACCTCCACTAACTGCTGTCACCTCCACTAACTGATGTCACCTCCACTAACTGCTGTCACCTCCACTAACTGCTGTCACCTCCACTAACTGCTGTCACCTCTTCTAACTGCTGTCACCTATACTAACTGCTGTCACCTCTACTAACTGCTGTCACCTCCAATAACTGCTGTCACCTCTACTAACTGCTGTCACCTCCACTAACTGCTGTCACCTCCACTAACTGCTGTCACCTCCACTAACTGCTGTCACCTATACTAACTGTTGTCACCTATACTAACTGCTGTCACCTATACTAACTGCTGTCACCTATACTAACTGCTGTCACCTCTTCTAACTGCTGTCACCTCCACTAACTGCTGTCACCTCTACTAACTGCTGTCACCTCTACTAACTGCTGTCACCTCTACTAACTGCTGTCACCTCTACTAACTGCGGTCACCTCTACTAACTTCTGTCACCTCTACTAACTGCTTTCACCTCGAATAACTGCTGTCACCTCTACTAACTGCTGTCACCTCTACTAACTGCGGTCACCTCTACTAACTGCTGTCACCTCCACTAACTGCTGTCTCCTCTACTAACTGCTGTCACCTCTACTAACTGCTGTCACCTCTACTAACTGCTGTCACCTTCACTAACTGCTGTCACCTCCACTAACTGCTGTCACCTCCACTAACTGCTGTCACCTCTACTAACTGCTGTCACCTCTACTAACTGCTGTCACCTCCACTAACTGCTGTCTCCTCTACTAACTGCTGTCACCTCTACTAACTGCTGTCACCTTCACTAACTGCTGTCACCTTCACTAACTGCTGTCACCTCCACTAACTGCTGTCACCTCCACTAACTGCTGTCACCTATACTAACTGTTGTCACCTATACTAACTGCTGTCACCTATACTAACTGCTGTCACCTCTACTAACTGCTGTCACCTCTACTAACTGCTGTCACCTCTACTAACTGCTGTCACCTTCACTAACTGCTGTCACCTCCACTAACTGCTGTCACCTCTACTATCTGCTGTCACCTCTACTATCTGCTGTCATCTCCACTAACTGCTATCACCTCTACTAACTGCTGTCACCTTCACTAACTGCTGTCACCTTCACTAACTGCTGTCACCTCCACTAACTGCTGTCACCTCCACTAACTGCTGTCACCTCCACTAACTGCTGTCACCTTCACTAATTGCTGTCACCTCCACTAACTGCTGTCACCTTCACTAACTGCTGTCACCTCCACTAACTGCTGTCACCTCTACTATCTAATGTCACCTCCACTAACTGCTGTCACCTCTACTAACTGCGTCTCCCCTACTAACTGCTGTCACCTCCACTAACTGCTGTCACCTTCACTAACTGCTGTCACCTCCACTAACTGCTGTCACCTTCACTAACTGCTGTCACCTCCACTAACTGCTGTCACCTTCACTAACTGCTGTCACCTCCACTAACTGCTGTCACCTCCACTAACTGCTGTCACCTCTACTAACTACTGTCACCTTCACTAACTGCTGTCACCTCCACTAACTGCTGTCACCTCCACTAACTGCTGTCACCTCCACTAACTGCTGTCACCTTCACTAACTGCTGTCACCTCCACTAACTACTGTCACCTCTACTAACGGCTTTCACCTCCACTAACTGCTGTCACCTCCACTAACTGCTGTCACCTCTACTAACTGCTGTCACCTCCACTAACTGCTGTCACCTCCACTAACTGCTGTCACCTCTACTAACTGCTGTCACCTTCACTAACTGCTGTCACCTCCACTAACTGCTGTCACCTCCACTAACTGCTGTCACCTTCACTAACTGCTGTCACCTCCACTAACTGCTGTCACCTCCACTAACTGCTGTCACCTCCACTAACTGCTGTCACCTCCACTAACTGCTGTCACCTTCACTAACTGCTGTCACCTCCACTAACTGCTACATCAAAGGTGCTGACTTACTTTGTTAAATTAGAGTTGTGGTGGTTAATGGAGAGTCCACCTGCCGATGGGGATCTGCTGGTGGAGGAACTGGAGGAAAGGGGGGAGTGGCCATTCGTGAGAGGTTCCTTGCTGGTGGAGGAGAAGTCCATGGTGGAGTTCCACCGCTTGGAGAGGGTGGAGGAGGTCAAAGTGGTGGATTTGGCTGAGAATCTGTTGGTGGAGCTGGAGGAGCTAGTTTGGCGGTAGTTGTTATTGGAGGAAGAGAAAATATTGGAGGAAATTGCAGAGGAGCTGTGGTGGTGGGTGGGGGAAGGGGAGGGAGCTGGAGAAGCAGAGGAAGAGGAATGACCGTCACTGAAAAGAAATGAATAAACTTTGAATTAAAGAGAAATAGAACATGAACTAGTTAATATTATTCATGTTAATATTATTCATGTTAATATTATTCATGTTAATATTATTCATGTTAATGATATTCACGTTAATGATATTCATGTTGATGATATTCATGTTAATGATATTCATGTTAATATTATTCATGTTAATGATATTCATGTTAATATTATTCATGTTAATATTATTCATGTTAATGATATTCATGTTAATGATATTCATGTTGATGATATTCATGTTAATGATATTCATGTTAATATTATTCATGTTAATATTATTCATGTTAATGATATTCATGTTAATGATATTCATGTTAATGATATTCATGTTAATGATATTCATGTTAATGATATTCATGTTAATGATATTCATGTTAATGATATTCATGTTAATGATATTCATGTTAATGATATTCATGTTAATGATATTCATGTTAATGATATTCATGTTGATGATATTCATGTTGATGATATTCATGTTAATATTATTCATGTTAATGATATTCATGTTAATATTATTCATGTTAATATTATTCATGTTAATGATATTCATGTTAATGATATTCATGTTAATGATATTCATGTTAATGATATTCATGTTAATATTATTCATGTTAATATTATTCATGTTAATGATATTCATGTTAATATTATTCATGTTAATGATATTCATGTTAATATTATTCATGTTAATATTATTCATGTTAATGATATTCATGTTAATGATATTAATGTAATATTATTCATGTTAATGATATTCATGTTAATATTATTCATGTTAATGATATTCATGTTAATATTATTCATGTTAATGATATTCATGTTAATGATATTCATGTTAATATAATTCATGTTAATATTATTCATGTTAATATTATTCATGTTAATATTATTCATGTTAATGATATTCATGTTAATGATATTCATGTTAATGATATTCATGTTAATGATATTCATGTTAATGATATTCATGTTAATGATATTCATGTTAATGATATTCATGTTAATGATATTCATGTTAATGATATTCATGTTAATGATATTCATGTTAATGATATTCATGTTAATGATATTCATGTTAATGATATTCATGTTAATGATATTCATGTTAATGATATTCATGTTAATGATATTCATGTTAATGATATTCATGTTAATGATATTCATGTTAATGATATTCATGTTAATGATATTCATGTTAATGATATTCATGTTAATGATATTCATGTTAATGATATTCATGTTAATGATATTCATGTTAATGATATTCATGTTAATGATATTCATGTTAATGATATTCATGTTAATGATATTCATGTTAATGATATTCATGTTAATGATATTCATGTTAATGATATTCATGTTAATGATATTCATGTTAATGATATTCATGTCAATGATATTCATGTCAATGATATTCATGTCAATGATATTCATGTTAATGATATTCATGTTAATGATATTCATGTTAATGATATTCATGTTAATGATATTCATGTTAATGATATTCATGTTAATGATATTCATGTTAATATTATTCATGTTAATGATATTCATGTTAATATTATTCATGTTAATATTATTCATGTTAATGATTTTCATGTTAATGATATTCATGTTGATGATATTCATGTTGATGATATTCATGTTAATGATATTCATGTTAATGATATTCATGTTGATGATATTCATGTTAATGATATTCATGTTAATATTATTCATGTTAATGATATTCATGTTAATGATATTCATGTTAATGATATTCATGTTAATGATATTCATGTTAATGATATTCATGTTAATATTATTCATGTTAATATTATTCATGTTAATATTATTCATGTTAATGATATTCATGTTAATGATATTCATGTTAATGATATTCATGTTAATGATATTCATGTTAATGATATTCATGTTAATGATATTCATGTTAATGATATTCATGTTAATGATATTCATGTTAATGATATTCATGTTAATGATATTCATTTTAATGATATTCATGTTAATGATATTCATGTTAATGATATTCATGTTAATGATATTCATGTTAATGAAATTCATGTTAATGATATTCATGTTAATGATATTCATGTTAATGATATTCATGTTAATGATATTCATGTTGATGATATTCATGTTGATGATATTCATGTTGATGATATTCATGTTAATGATATTCATGTTAATATTATTCATGTTAATGATATTCATGTTAATGATATTCATGTTAATATTATTCATGTTAATGATATTCATGTTAATGATATTCATGTTAATGATATTCATGTTAATATTATTCATGTTAATATTATTCATGTTAATATTATTCATGTTAATGATATTCATGTTAATATTATTCATGTTAATGATATTCATGTTAATGATATTCATGTTAATGATATTCATGTTAATGATATTCATGTTAATGATATTCATGTTAATGATATTCATGTTAATGATATTCATGTTAATGATATTCATGTTAATGATATTCATGTTAATGATATTCATATTAATGATTTTCATGTTAATGATATTCATGTTAATGATATTCATGTTAATGATATTCATGTCAATGATATTCATGTCAATGATATTCATGTCAATGATATTCATGTCAATGATATTCATGTTAATGATATTCATGTTAATGATATTCATGTTAATGATATTCATGTTAATGATATTCATGTTAATGATATTCATGTTAATGATATTCATGTTAATGATATTCATGTTAATGATATTCATGTTAATGATATTCATGTTAATGATATTCATGTTAATGATATTCATGTTAATGATATTCATGTTAATGACAGGATAATACAGCAATGTAAGAGTAATACAAATGTAAATACCGCAATGTAAGAGTAATACAAATGTAAATACCGCAATGTAAGAGTATTACA